>JALPQI010001169.1:0-134828 GCA_025490895.1 Thaumatotibia leucotreta | reverse complement strand
GATTAGTGACAGGGATACGCTAGAAAACGAATTTCGGTGTACGGATTAGTAGGCCTGTTTCTAAACAAAATTATTTAAAGTGAATACGCACCCTTATTTATTTGTGTTAATATATTAGTCTCGTGATAGTTTAAAAACAATTATGCTAAAAAATGCTTAAAGTCTTTATTTTTTATGGGCAGGAGTATTCTATAAATTGCTCTCACGTTATACCACATTTAATTAGTAATAAATCTATTGAAAGCTCAACCTAAAAACTCGATGCTCCATATCCATATAAGATTGCCTCGATAATATCAACAAACAAAATATCTTCTACATTATGAACTTTACTGTTGTAGTATTAAGTTCGATTTTGTATAAATGTGCCTCATGTAGGAATCAAGTTCGTACCGGGTCGATATTCTGATTGAAAATGCAAGAAAGTCGATTTCTTCAGTTAAATCTTGGCTAAGCCTGTCTCTTTTTCTCCAATAACACCTTGATTGGAGTGTCAAAGTCGGTTGATAAGTAATTTTAAATTTTCGGGAGGGGAACTATCGCGAACCACTCGGCGATATTTCCTTGATGTTTCCACCACTTGTACCATGTGCGAGGTGGGTCAAAATTCTTATTTTGACCTTGAATTTTTGAAGTCTTATTTTGTGTCAATAAAAAACGTGACGTAGTGGTGATTTTTATATGAGAAGATGTTTTGTTTTCAATTTCTGATGAATAGATTAAAATCTTGCGTGAAAAAGAAATACGAGTGCATCGGATTTTTTTAATATACTGAGCCTAAACAGCAACTAATACCGTTACAGAGTGGTATGAAACAAGACAACGAAAATAATTTTGACCCAGGTAGCAGAGCGGTTCGAAGATACGTTGCGAGAGTAAGTAGCTGATTGGCGGAAGAATGCTTGGTAACTGAAACTGGTAATTTATAAGAGGGACCTTTTTCACTTTTAGAGATACCCAATTAGCGTGACATTCAAAAACGTTAATTGCAGGCTGATTTGTACGGAATTACGTACGAGTAACGGGAATAATCCGTAAAATTTCAATGCTAAGTCGTGGGTACCACGCTTGCTACAGTTGCCAATTTCTAAGAATGAACTTTTGACAGTTATAGATTATTCCCTACGAACAAATAAAACATGAAAGCCGCACGCCATACTAAATTGCCTTTCAAAAACGGTCCTGAATTTTAGTTGACAAGTGTCACCCCCTCTTCAATGCATCACGATAATGAATTTCAATATCAACATATAAAAACTTAAACCGCCATTTAAAAATAGTTGTCCCTCAAAGTTTTGATTGGCTATTTTCTATAAACATTTGTCAAAGATGTTGCGGCAAAATATGCGCGGTGTTAAGAAAAGCGCTATGTCCTGCCCAGCTTGGCACAATTGAACAATTGTTTTTAGGGGCATTTTTGAGCGTCCATGTTATATGTATATGATCGCAGATTATTCCTTATTATAAATATAAGAGTAAGACTCACCATACTTCCGATAGTCTTGAAGTCTTATATATATGAGGCTCATTTCTCGCTATCAAATGTTCATTCTTAGAAATCGGCAACTACGAGTATATCTTGCAAGATACGACTACAGAATAACACCTCAAAGTCCACACGTTTTATCGACGAACGTGCGAGTTTTTCTATCGTAGTAACTCGCATGGATTATTTATGATTATATCCTAGATCAACTTAGAATCAGCACCTTATGTGGAGGCAGTGAAGATTTAAAATCAATTGGAAGCCTCTAATAAGCATGTGAACTAAATCGGATTTGTCGATAGCGTTCCGTTGATGGGCTATTTTTTTAATGTTTGCGTTGTTGATTGCCAGCGAGCTTTTATATTTTTTTTTCGATTTTTATCGGTTTTAACGGTTTATTATTTGTATTAGGGAAGCGGTTGATTGTTAACGATTCATTCGGAGATGGTTTTTTACTAATTATGTAACAAACACATGATAATTTATTACTTTTTATTATTTTGATATTATTCATACATTTTTAATATAGATTAGACGGCTAAAATACAAACGGAAGGTTCAATGTTATCAATGGTAATGTTATTTTGTAGATGCTTAGATTTATTTTAAATAGCTTATAGCCAACTGGATGTAAACATATTTTTCTTAACTAGTGCGCAAAAACGAACTTTGCGCACGCTTCGCGCGTGATAATTTTTCTTTTCGTCGCACTTGTTATGAAAAAAATCGTCCCTAACACGTGCAAAAACTCTTTTTTAACTCCTCGTTTCACTCGGGCTCCAACTTTCAACCTCGCCGAAAAAAAGTTTTCCCGCACTAGTTAGGAAATGTACTATTTACAACAACTTGCTACAAAATAGACAACTATTTGAATGCTAAACTAATAGAATTACATTCCGATACACGTGCGAAAAAAATAAATTCGAAACGAGTTTCGAATTCCCTTTTCGCACAAGCTCAAGTGGGAATGGGTAGGGCATGTCTGCCGAATGCATACGACGCATTGGGCTAAAATCCTAACTAGGGCTAGCAATTCCGGAATTTTTTGTATGGACAGTATTGGAATTCTGATATTGCCCATACCAAAAATTCCGGAATTGCAAGCCCTAATCCTAACTGACTGGGAGCCACAGGATGGTCACCGAAACAGAGGCAGACCAAAGAGATGGCGGGACGACTTGGACACGTATGACGAGAAGTGGAGGGAACTGGCCCTTGATAGGGACGCTTGGAGGAAGAAAGGGGAGGCTTTTACCCAGCAGTAGGATATCACACACATACATCATCAGCCTATCATAGTCCACTGCTAGACGTAGGCCTCTCCTATTAACTATGCGCATGGACGCATTAAGAGGTAAATGCCCATAATCGCCACGCTGTGCAAGCGGATTGACGATCGCAGTAATGTGTCCACTATGATGACGCTGTTGCCCATTATCAATCTTTTATCAAATAATGGTCAGTGACACTTCACCCTTAGTCGACTCTTACTACACCCGCAGGAGGAGTTGGGGCGCTGACAAATGTATTCTTACAGTACGACATCAAATAAGCTTAAAAACATGTATCGTACCTACGACGTTTGTCAGATCGTGGCAAAAGGACCACGTGTAATTGTCACACATCTAACAATAAACGACGTCTTGCACTAGTGCGTAAAAAAGCATCGTCTGTACCATTAAAAACTACATTTTGACTCTTTTTTGGCGTAGTATAGTTCGTAGCAATTCCATTTAACCTCATAGATTTTCTTTTTAATATTATGAAGCGGTGGTGGCTCAGTGGTTTAGACGTTTGACTTTCAATCCGGATGTTGCAAATGTGGAGGGATCTGCCGGGATGTCTCAAAACCACTACATTACTGTTGAACTTGGTATATTCAGAAAATTATTGCACAGAATTACAGAGAATACATGTTGCTCTTAGGGTTAGCTAGTGACGACAGATTTTTGGTGTTGCCATATAAAATTACCATAGACTAAATACAGATGCGTTCAGCTTTTCATAACATCCTTTGAACCGCGAAAAGGAAAACAGAATAGCAACAACTTGATGTTATTTTTACTCTACATTGACTCTACATTAATTGTATGTTGACTCTACATTAACTCTACATTGACTCTACATTAATTGTATGTTGACTCTACATTAATTCTATGTTGACTCTACATTAACTAAACATTTGACTCTACAATTTACACAGTTCAATGTCCAAAATAATAATGCGAACCATCTAAAGTTATGTTACACACAATATGGTACAGAAAGCATAAACATTCATATCATAATAAAATGGTCAATTATCATAATGTGAACCATAAAGAGTTCGATGTCATACATACTATAGGTACTGTCAGCCTAAACATTAATAACACAATAAAAATGGTCAATTGAGTATCATTATTTCTCCATGTCAATATTAATATTATTATAATACTTAGTCACATTAAACATGTCTTTGGTTTCAATATAAATTAAATTAAACATTACAAACATGATAATAAATACCACCAAGTCATTCAAGTCAGTCTTAAGAAATATTAATATTATTAATGAATAATAGTGTAGCTTGCCTTCCTATACTTAATATAGGACTTTACAACTTACACTTACAATCATAATACAATGCAAAAAATTGCAGATATATAACAATCAATATTTAAAAAAACAAGTATAGTACAAGTAGATACTATGCATATCACTGAGCAATATTGACTTGCTATAATGTCAGTCTTATGTTGATAAAAATAATAAAATTTACTAAATAAATTTAGTTTCGTTAAACAGAATTATTGTTTCATTTCGTTCTCACATAGACTAATTAGGGATTTTGTAATGCTTTGCGTTAGTCAAGAAATCGTCGCGGTAATTTTACGACCCTACCGAGCCTAGTGGAAGCAATGGATGGCTGGGATTCACTACTCACCTGCTGTGGGGTCTCGTCCGAGCTGCGAGGTACAACTGCCTCTAAGTCACAGTTAGAGTGCGAGTGTAGGTCGATTTTCTCAGGTTCACCAATACCTTCGTCAGTAGTGGATCTCAGCCACTCTTCAGATGCTGCCGACAGCTCTAACGGATAGAGCCTCTGACAAGCCCTCGATTTCTCACCAGTCGCTGTCCTTACTCTCGCCACCCTTGTCAGTCCGTCAGATCCTGAAACCAATTCTTCAATGATACCTAAAGGCCATTGAAGGCGACTCGACTCAGTCTCGACCAACACGATGTCTCCAACCGCAGGAAAATCAGCATCACACTTATTCCTGCTAACAAGCAAAGACAAATATTCTTTCTTAAACCGTTGCCGGAAGTCGGAGCGTAACTTTTGCACATACTTTAGTCTGACATTCAAACTTTTTGAATCTATTTGATCCATGTCTGGCATGTCTGCGGTAGGCAATGTATGTAAAAACATCATCGGAGTAAGAGGCCGAAGTGCGTCGTCGTCTGTTGTTACATATGTAAGAGGGCGGCTATTCACAACTGCTTCTACTTCACACAACAAAGTGGAAAGCTCTATGTATGTTACTGAAGCTTTACCTAGTATTCTACGTAGCATCTCTTTGATCACTCTTATAAGCCTCTCCCACCAGCCACCCCACCAGGGAGATGCTGGAGGTAGGAACTTCCATTTTACTGGCTGAAGAGTCGTTGATGTGTCCGTTTGTATTTCCATCCAATTCACATTTTGAAGCAAATTTGCCGCACCTTGGAAATTGGTACCTTGATCAGTGTAAATAGTACAAACGCGTCCTCTCCTCGCTATAAATCGGCGAAGGGCCATGAGGAAGCTTGCTGTTGATATGGATTCCACTATTTCTAGATGTACAGCTCTATATGTTGCACATGTAAACAATACTATCCAGCATTTGGTCTTGTCTTGTAAATATAAGGGTCCAGCCAAATCAATTCCTGTTGTTTGAAAAACAAACTTATTTTCAATTCTATCAATAGGTAAGGGAGCCTCCGGTATTCGGTAGTGTTTACTTTTCTGTCTTTTGCATATTACACATTTAGAGACTATTTTCTTAACAAGCCATCTAGCACTTAAAATCCACATTGTTTCTCTAAGGTTTGATAGCAATGTTGTTGTACCTGCATGTTTTAAGTTCCGATGTGTTTGTTCCACTAAGCGTTGCACAATCTCATGTTTTCCAGGTAAAATGATCGGATTCACAAATGCTGCCGTTTCATGGCACAGATTCAGTCTTGTTTTTACTCTGATGATACCATTTTCGTCCATTGTGGTGTTAATGTTATTAGGTAGTGTATGCCCTGTGAAACTTTCTCTTTGCAGTAACTTATGCAATGCTCTTTCTGCATACATGTATTCTTCATTACATATGTTTTGTTGTAACCTATATTGTTTCCTTCTTGGGTTCATTCGCAGTATCCAAGCAACCAATCTTACGATTTGATTGTATTTGGAAAAGTGCATTAACCTTGAGCTAAAGGGTGGTGAAACAATACCAACATTTACTGCTGATTGAAGTTTTTCTTCTTTGCGAATTATTTCTTCATGGACATCATTTTCCAGTGGCTTAGATGCAGGCCATTTCTCCACTGGCAGTCTCATCCATGCTGGGCCATTTAACCAATTACTGTCTATGAATTTCTTAGCATTGCAACCTCTTGAGGGAAGATCTGCAGGGTTACATTCACCAGGTATGTGGTGCCAATCATCAATGTTAGTATTTTCACAGATCTCTTTCACTCTGTTACTAACAAATGGTTTCCATTGGCTTCTTCGTTTTAACCAAGCAAGTGTGACTGCCGAATCTGTCCAGAAGTAAACTTTGTATTTAATACATTTTTCTAATTTGCCTGAGTTAATTACTTCTTTGTATAACCTTGATGCTATTACAGCTGACATCAATTCTAACCCGGGCAAGGACATCTTTTTACCAGATGGTGAAACTCTGCTTTTTGCCATTAAAATTTGTACCTCAACATCTTTGTTTGACTGTGTTCTTATGTATACACATGCAGCAAAAGACTTCTCACTTGCATCACAGCAAACATGTAATGTTACATCGCATTGTTCCAGTGGTGCCTTGCTCAAACGTCTAGGTATTTTACAATTTTTCAGTAGCGGTGTATATGCAAGCCATTGTTTGAATTCTTTGGCTAAATATTCAGATATTTCATCGTCCCATCCACATTTTTCTGCCCAAACTTTTTGTAATATTTGTTTAGGTACTATGGTAACTGCTGAAATGATTCCAAGTGGATCAAAAGCTTGCTGTGCAACTGAAAGTATGTACCTTTTTGTTATTTTTCTAGGTATGGTTCTGTCTTTGGGCATGTTGCAGTATATTGCATCTTGCTTTGTATTCCATGTCATGCCGAGCACAGGAACTTCCTCTTCAGTACTATGTTCTTCAGGTGCAGTGATCCATCCTCGCAGGTCAAATTTCGCTTCTTCCATTAATATTTTGGACTGTGAAATAAATTTGTTTACTTCATCACGTGTGTCAAGGCTGGTTACACAGTTGTCAACATAGAATGACAGTTTTAAATGTTGGGCTGTCTCTCTATATTGTTCGAGACAATTTTCTAAATGGAATTTAATTGTAGCCATTAATAAAAATGGACTGCAATTTATTCCAAACACAGCTCTATTATGTTGATAGACTATTAACTCATCGCATTTATCAGGATTTTTCCACCAAAGAAATTTTAAATAATTGCGGTCGGCTTCAACTATAGATAGCTGTAAAAATGCCTTAGCAATATCGGCAGTTACTCCATAAGCACCTCTTCTAAATAAAATTAATAATTTTGGTATTAATTCTATCATGTTAATACCTTTTTCTAGACAGTCATTAAGAGACAGGCCTGTGGCACTTTTAGCTGAGGCGTCAAAAACTGGCCGAACTTGGGTTGTGGAATTTAGTTTAATCACTGGTCGATGAGCTAAGTAATGACCTGAATCATTCTTGTCATTACACAATTCTGATATGATACCTTCCTTTTTCCAATCTTGAAAAATTTTATTATAATTATGAAGGTTACCTGTAAGTTTCAGTTTGTTAGTGGTGACATCTAGTCGTTTTCTTGCAACTTCATAGTTTGTTCCAGGTTCAGGGCACCCTTCCTTCCACAGCAAAGCCACTTGATAACGGCCATCATTAATTGAAATATTATCCTTAAACGAAATTAATATTTCTTTGTTAGCCATATCCTTGGATTGCTTATTATAGGGGTCCTGTATTCCTAACAATTCTATGTCCCATAAATCAGTTACATCTTTTGGTGGTTCCTTAAATACACATAGAGATGTGTTTATAACTGTTCCACCAGACTGGTTAACAGGTCCTTGAATGGTCCAACCCAATTTGGTTTGCATTCCTAATAAATTATCATTGAAATAAACCATATTACTTGTAATGATGGACCCTAAATAATCTGAACCAATTAATAGACCAATATCGTACTCAGGGAAATTGAGGTCATTAATAACAATATTCATGTCCTTCAATTTTTGAATTAACATATGGTCCCTTAATTTTGGTAGGTGTTCACAAATATTAGCCTCTTCCAATGCCATGATCTTAGTTGTAAATGAATTATTCAAATCACTCACCTGTAATTCATAGCATTTGTGTACCTTCGTAGGCTTAGATTCACCTCCAAATACTGTTTGACCAATACTTTCTGTCCCACATTCCTTCATTTTCAATGCTTTCACCACAGAACTCTTGACATAGGTCCGTTGAGATCCACCATCCACCAAAGCACGAACTCTGATGGTTTTGTTACAGTTTGTGAGCTCCACCATTACTGTCTGTAAAAGAGTTTCATTAGTATTGCGAGTGACAAGCATAGTATTATCTTTATTATGAATCGTGGGACATAATATGACATTATGTCTTTTTTGACAAACTATGCATTTTACAAATGCCTTACATTTGTTTGCCATATGTCCTTTCCTCAAACATATGTAACAACATCCTGACTTTTTAATTGCCTCCTTCTTTTTATCCAATGACATGGTATTAGCCTTACTACACTGAAATATTAAATGATTGCTTTTACCACACAAACAGCATTCGTAAATGTCAGATTCCTTACCTGATTTGTTTGTTCTTACACTGGATAATATACAGGCCGCAGTTGGAGTGTTGGTCTCGGGGCTGAGGAGCTGCTTAGGGTCGTCACTGCTGTTGGATGAACTTTGATTTATGAAATTAGACCTAGCCATCCTAATGCTTTCTTCAGACTCAATTTCTTGGTTAAAAAATTCTAAAAGAGGCGTTAGTTGTTTAGATTTCTGACTTCTATTCCACGCAACAAGTACATATTCAGGTAGTGCAGATTCAACAAGTGGATACAAGATTGTTTCATATTTATCCTTTGTTACATTTAGTGATTCTAAACAAAGCAGACAACTAGTTAATTTATCATACAAAGTTTTCATGTTTAAATGATTTTGTTTTTGATTTAAAATTAATTTAACTATTTCTCTAATATAAATTTGAATTAATACATCTTCACGGGCAAATCTAGCCTTTAGTTGACTAATCACTTTAATATAATTATCTGCAGAAGGCGGGAAACTTTCCACTATAGATCTTGAACTTGAATTTTCTTTAGTAGACTGCAACAAATACTGGAACTTGTCTTCAGGCTGAAGTGATGTAGCCTCGTGGATTTTCTTAAATTGATTCCAGAAACTCAACCAATTTTTTGGATCATCATCAAATTTTCTTAATTCCAATTTGGGTAGCTTCAAATTAGGTACTGAAGAGGTAGCAGGAGTTAATGAATCTTCTTTAATCTTCAAAGTGGTAATGCTTATATTATCTATTAAGTGTTTAACTTCGTAATATTTGCGTTTGTAAGATTCTGCCTCGTCTATTTCTTGGGTAAATGTTGCTTCATCAAAGTTATCCAACATGTGGTTTTGAATTGTAGTATTCAATGTATTCAATTTGGTTATTTTTTCTTCTAAATATTTAAAGTCGATTATAGCATTGTTGTTCTCTTTGTTTGATATATGAGACATTAACGTTGAAATTGTTCTTAAACATAGTCGGCGTATTTGATCCCTCTCAAGCTTTGCTTTTGTAAGTTCAGTAGCCATATTGAATAGTTGGTTGGTGTACAGGTTAACTTACTTGAAGATTGCAGAAAGTTCGGTATAATGCGGTCGCCAGTTGTTGCAAATGTGGAGGGATCTGCCGGGATGTCTCAAAACCACTACATTACTGTTGAACTTGGTATATTCAGAAAATTATTGCACAGAATTACAGAGAATACATGTTGCTCTTAGGGTTAGCTAGTGACGACAGATTTTTGGTGTTGCCATATAAAATTACCATAGACTAAATACAGATGCGTTCAGCTTTTCATAACACCGGAGGTCGTGGGTTCAAATCCTGGCTCATATCAATGAGTTTTACCGAAACTTATGTACGGAATATCAGATGATATTATTTACCATTAGCTTTCGGTGGAGGAAAACATCGTGAGGAAACCTGCATACATCCGCGAAGAAATTCAAAGGTGTATGTGAAGTTCCCAACTATCCCGATTATAGCTCAATCCCTCTCATATATGAGAGGAGGCCTGTGCCCAGCAGTGGGACATTACATAGGCTAAAATATTATATTATATTATATTATTATTTACATAGGTAATATACTTAAGTATGTATGAACTGCAAGACGATTACATATTGTAATACAATAGTTATTTGTTATACAAGGGTGCAAAGTTGTATTTTACCCGCGAGTATGAAATTGAAACACGAGCAAGCGAAAGGATTCTATAGTTGAACCACGAGCGAAGCGAGTGGTTCTAAAATAGAATCCTGAGCGCAGCGAGTGTTTTAACATACGAGAAGTAAAATACATTTGCACCCGTGTGTAACACAAAACTTTTCCCCTCACTATAGCGAGGAAACTCAAAAAAGGTAATTATTTGTTCACATTACAATCATCATCGGGTTAGTTTTCCAAATGCATCATGTATTTAATGCAATTTAATGCAAGATTTTGTCGCAGTAAACTTAGGACGAAAAAGTAAACGCAGCACGAATTTAACACATTCCTGTAGTTGCACTCCAACACCAATGCATTATTAAATCATTCTCATTCATTATTTTTACAAAATTATAACAGAACACCCTGAAAGTTGTTTAGTTTACTATTTTTATGCGTGTTCGAGTCGGTAAATAAAGATTATAACCTATAATATTCTTTGACAATGTTGACGTTGACATTTTCTGCGTTTTGTGATTGCATCTAGTCATCTTATCATCATTCACTAAAACAATTGTTACTTATGGAATTTTAGGATTTATATGTTAAAATCATCATATTATATAAAGGTTTGTATTTTACACTAAATTCTCAAACAAATTATTTAATTATCATTAATATGGAACAATTTCCATGAGCATTTTACGTTTTGTTATTCCAAAACCAAGGTCATTACTTTGCCACACAAGTGAATAATATGCGTTTTTACACGTTCGTATTAAAGGATAAACGAGCACTTTACGAGCTAGTGAGGGGAAAAACATTTTATCCCATGTTTGCACACTTGGCGTTTTTCTGTAGTAGTAGGTAGGTAAATGAAATCTCATGTTTATAATGATAATATTTTATTTGATATTTATGATTTAGATCTCACACATTCAACATTCTATAAGAAATACAACTCCCTTGATAACAAATCGCATCTTCAATAAATCAAAATACAAAATGTTCCCTAACTACCAAAAACTTAAAACTAAGCCATTCTGACCAATATCGTAAAGGTAATAAGAAATCTCATGACAACGTCGATGTCATTAATACCTTGGTATCAAAAATTTTATGGTTTATTTTGTCACTTCTAATTGGCATTTTATTATGGCTTTGGCTTTCGGTCAGTAATTTGTTAAAATCGTAAGTGTTTCCCAAACACGTTAATGTAGACATAAAGTTTAATTTAATTAGTTAAAAACTGGTTAAGCGCGTGTCGGGTCTTGCATGGTAAAGGGTTAAAGGTTTACTTTATTTAATCGCATTAGTAGCATTAGCCGTGTGGTGACGGCAGTAAGAATACATTTGTCACAACCCCAACTCCTCCTGCGGGTGTAGTAAGAGTCGACTAAGGGATTGAAGTGTCACTGACCACTATTTGGTAAAAGATTGATGATGGGCAGCAGCGTCATCATAGTGGACACATTACTGCGATCGCCAATCCGCTTACCCAGCGTGGCGATTATGGGATTTTACCTCCTAAATGCGTTTATACGCATAGTTAATAGGAGAGGCCTACGTTCAGCAGTGGACTAACATAGGCTGATGATGAATCGCATTAGTAGAGCTCGGGAAATATTATTTGAGACCTTTTGTTTTGCGTCATTAACAATAGAAAAGTTCAGCCATTCTCTTATTCACACATTCGACGCTGCGTTCATCAACGAGCTCGACGTCGAGACAGTCTTCGCTTCGACGTGCTTTTTGATTTTGTGAGCGAGGTTGTGGGCGAGTTCGTCGCTGTTTTTCGTTAGAGAATGCGAAGTTCGTACATTAAACGTCAAACTCTCGACGCAGTGTAGTTCCAGCTCACGCCGTATTCGTCGCCGAGCACTAGTGTCGTTTAAAGTACATTAGTGAATACCATTTTTAGGCTCGACGCTGCCGCAGCGCTGAGACAGCGCTGATAGCAAGGCGGTTTCCTTAGTGAATAACACTGCTGGACTGCTGATTGTCTAGTTAGTGTTTACGCAAAACAAAAGGTCATAAGTAAGATAACAGTCGATCAAATCATATTTCCTCAACTATACGGGTATTTTTTTTTTGACGGTCTCATCGGAAGATCAGCGCTGGCTTACGCCAGCATCACGCTGAGATGAGACCATGTCGAGTCTTTGTTTATTTCTGTTTTGTTAGTGTAGTATTTGTTTTTATTTAGGTAAATGTTACAAAGTCTTCGAATTAATTATTATATTTATTGATTTATGGGCGTTTTCACAAACTTGTTATTTAATTCGGACATGTTTGCGCTTGTTCTACTCAGGATCACGAGCTCTTTCGATTCTAATAGGAGAAAAAAAATGACCCAAAATATTTTTTCCTTTACGATACCGTTTTTTCATAGATGTTCAAAGGCGGTAGCGTAATGTAAGGAATGAAAACTGTATGAATATTATGGGACATATTTTTTCTCCTAACAAAATCGAAAGAGCACGTGATTCTGAGTCGAATGAGCCTAAACTTGACCAAATTAAATAACAAGGTGATTTCGACAACTGTTTGTGAAAACGCCCTTATTCGTATTACAAAAAACAACAGTATTCCTCAATCGAGTCATAACGGATTGTACCCGCGACAGCCATAGTGATGAGGAAATATCGATAAAGTATCGATTTATTGCTATTGCGAGTAGTTTCCATATTTCAGAACTCGATAGCGACCATTATGGCCGCGGATATCACGCATATCCTGTTTTGTGCTAAAGCGATTTGAATAAATCAAACAATAAAACAGATTCAATAGTTATTGCAACAATGGAGAAGTTAGTACTGACATGCATTATTTACCTTGAAAATAATTATTTCTCTAATAGAATCTACGAAACTAACTAAAGTATTCCTTGGCCCTGTTTATTCAAAAAAATATGTTTTATATACAATATAGACATAGTTGTGATATAGTAATAATTGGGTATTAAATCCTATTTTTATAGTACGCCGTACGGTTAATTCCAAAAATATATTAACGATTTGGATCGAATCCTTATCCACTAATCCACTGATATAAACATGTTTTACAATGCATATGCTCAGAAAGTGCTCTTTTTAAGGGTAAACTTATGCACAGAAGTGTTTTTTTCCGCACACGTGCGGGAATGAATTTTCATAGTTGTTTCCCGTGCGGCCTGGTTGGTACTGCCGAGACAGTCTGGTTTTCCTCGCATAATGTATTGTAAAATGTTGTATGATACACATGTTGAAATGTTTTTTTCTAACTCGTGTCGGTTTTAACACCATAATCACCAACACTCGTCCTGGAAAAAGGCAACTTAGGGATCATCCATTAATTACGTCACACCTCAAGGGGGAGGGAGGGGGTCCACAAATTGTGACATATCGTGACAGGGGGGAGGAAGGAGTCCCGTGTTTGTGACCTCACAATCCTCACATACATGAATTCATGAACATGAAAGAGTGGATCCAAAATCCTTGGACGGAGGAAGAATAAGTTTTTAGTATTTTTTTTATTACTGTTAATTTTCTCTTCCTGAATTTTATAAATCATTTTAAGGAATCCTAATAAAAAGCTAGTTTCAAAGTGATTATGTTGTAATTTTTACCTTCATAAACTAAAGATCTATGTAAATGTGACGTCACACTAAGGGGGGAGGGTGTAGTTAATTGTGACGAAGTGTGACAAGGGGGAGGGAGGGGTCAAAAAATCATGAAATTGGTGTGACGTAATTAATGGATGATCCCTTACCACACTTGTATCATAAATAACTATATTGTGACTGTACTATTGCGAGACTAAATACGTAAAGGCAACCATAATCGTAAAATACATTTAACTTTCATCTCATTTGGATAAAACGAGATAGGATTTGAAGCCATCATACGCAACAGGTTTACCATACAATGAGACTATGATTCGTATTCATTATAAATGTTAAATAGGTCTATAAATTCAGTAATTATTTCCCATAGTATCTCGCCTGCTATCGCTTATATGGCTCATGGAAAAGAGCAGCAGTAACTTAAATTACACGAGAGCAAAAGAGACAGGATAAAAACACGACGATAATATAATTTTTAGTGCAGATGGTGCCTTTTTTAGGCTCTAGTGCGAGAAGTGTGTCATTTTACGTCAGGTTCATAACTTCGGAGGGCCATCTGCACTAAAAAACGTCATACAAGACACGTGCAAAAACGAAATTCGTAACTCGTGTCGTATTAAAACACTCCCTGTCGGTCGTGTTTTAAAACATCGCCACTCGTTTCGAATTTCATGTTTTTCGCACTTGTGTCGTAATTTACTATGCGATGTTTGTTAGTGGCTTGAGTGAATCATCGGGTTATCGAGTTCGAAAATACGAAAAGCGGTGTTCAAGAGCGTAGGTGTATGAATGTATTTGGGAAATTGATGTTACAAAACGAAATAATTTACTATGGTTTCTATGTTACATGTTCATTCCGATTAGTATAACCCTTAACTCCTCGTGAAGAAACCTGCATACCTACATTTGCGAAGAAATTCAAGGGTGTATGTGAAGATGATGTGAAGTCTCCAACAAGTACTGGGTTAGCGTTGGGACCATGCAAAATAGGTCCTACGTTTGATGTCGAGTTGCGGCACAGAACTAAGATGACAAAGAATGATCGACAACGATTAAAAGCATAACCAAAAACGAAACGCAAGTGTGTGCGTAAATTTGTCTATGTGTGGTCAGGAATAGGGTTGCCTATTACAACAGAGCAATTATCTATCGATGTTTGACTGTTATATCGACAACATGGCTTTTTTTATCTTCTTTTTTTGCTATAAGTTTTATAGTACAATGTGAATTGAGGGTGTCGAATTATAAATTGCAAACGTGTGTGAACTTAGCATCTGGCAAATCCCTTAGGGCCTTATCACACTTGCGATTTACAAGCGAGGAGAAAGCGAAGCGAGCGTGCAGCGTGATCGTTGCGAGCCCGTAACCAATTCGCCGCGAGTGCGTTGCGATTTGGCCGCGATCGCGTAACGAATACGCTGCGCAGCCGTCAGTAAATCGCTCAGAGTGATCTGAGTCTTAGACAGTCACTAATAAGATTTATTATTACATAATGGATACCAACTCTTGACGCGATAAACTCGATGCGCAGTCGCGGCATATTCTTCACGCGGTCGCGGCGTAATCGCAACACCATCGCGGCGAATTGGTTGCGGGCACTCGACGAATCCGCTGCGCGCTCGCTTCGCTTTCGCCTCGCTTGTAAATCGCAAGTGTGATAAGGCCCTTAAATTTAACAGAAATAATAAAAATCGTATATTATCAAAAAAATCTCACAAAACATACTAAGGGCCTTCAAGTTCGTTAAATACACATTCGTACTTAAAATCTGAGAATATGACGGCATTGTAATGTAATAGACTGATTAGGTGTGTTTATCGAACGAATATCGATATTGGTAGTTCAACATTTAGTCAAGCTCTAGCGTAGCGTGACCATTTATATTTTTACACAAAATATCCTTTAATATTAACTATTGTGATAAATTATTAGCGCACAGTGATAGGACAACTAACAATTAATGCTAGAAAGTGATAACTTACACGATTTATGCTACTAAATCGACAAAATATCGTTTGAAAACAATCAATCGGCAAATCATATTTACCTGTGAAACAAGTGTTTGCCGTCGTTTCTTCGGTGGGTAACAGGGCAATCCTTTACACTACACGATACCATATCGGTTTAATTATTTGTGTAAATTGACTTATTACTAGAATTAAATATAAAATCACTTTTAAATAACAGTCTCCGTCAAGAAGGCTGATACGGCTGATATGTCACTTCGAAAGTGGGTACGCTTTTGGGATTGTTTTCTATCTCTTTTGCACTCGTGTAAAAGTCGTATGACTGTTGGCTTCCCTTTCACACGCTTCCTTTCTCTATTAAGCGCTAGCGCGGATTCTAACTTTATGAGTTGCGGAATAAATGGCCGGAATACAACTATGTCAAAACTGATGCTATCAGTGAATGTCATAAAGGCAATGAAGATTTTCTCTTTGCAATTACAAAAAAATAACTATATGGACTAAAAATAAGAAATTTATTCATGCCTCCCATTTTTACCAAAATTGTACAGTCAAAGACATATAAGGTGTACACAAAAATGTTCAAAAATATGTCCCAGTGCACTCTAATTCTGTGTAATAAGAGCGTCGTAACATATTTATGAGCGGATTCTTTCGATACTGTCTTATTTTTGCACTTGTCTGTATGAAAATATTGAAAATCACTGTGTAAGACTTTGTCTAGCCACCGCTGGGAGTAGGAAAAGGCAGAAAATTCAAAAAATGTTGACGCGAAGAGTTGGCTTCCTGCAGAAAATTAGAATTTGGCGTCTTTTTGACTGACGGTGGTTGCTAGCCAGCCGTCTGTCTAGACGAGTATACATAATATTGTAAATAAATGTCACATCGATCAAGATAGATAAGTCACCCGCTGGCCAACTTTTTGTTTCCCTATTGAAATCCTACTTAGTTCTCACAACAGTCACACTCACATCACAACACAAGGCGACTGCGACAACAGAATACAAATTTATGTGTGTATGTGGATAAAAAACTAATTAACAAGCTGCGTACAGTATCACAGTCGCCTGTAAAATAGTGGCGCTACCGCCGACAGCAATGATAAGTTTGTAGTGTAGACTAATCAAGATGGCTGCATTTTCGCGCCAGTTTTTTCAAATCTAGCTTCGCGTGGTGTTAATTAAATATGGCGGCAAAAACTCGAAATGACTCAAATGTCACTCTACTCTTTAACGATGCCGCGTTTAGCATAGTTTGTTTATAAATAAAACTGGCATAGCTAAGTACTTAGTTGAGAACATTTTAACAATTTGTTGTATGTAGTCTAGATACAAAGTTGAATACGTTCAGTCAAGTGCAAAAATAAGTATCGAAAGAATCCGCTCATAAATATGTTACGACGTTCTTATTACTCAGAATTAGAGTGCACTGGGACATATTTTTGAACATTTTTGTGTACACCTTATTTTGTCTTTAACTGTTCGAGATACAGCAAAACAAACTTCAGACACACGACGTTACGAGTATACGAGTGATTACGAGTATACGAATAGACTACTTAACTACGTAAATGATAGCGGGATAACCTTGTGAGCTTACATTTTTTTGCCGCTATTTCTACATTTTCTACAAAACAATGTCGTTTTTTGTAATGTCAACATTTTGAGAGGTAATTATTTCACATGGCCTCCGCCTTCAAAGAAAATTTGTCATTAAGTTATATTTTATGCATCAACCCAATCGCCTTTCAATTTATGCACATGTAATTTAACATGACGGAGTGAAGCGCTGACATTTTTACATGCCTTTTTATGACAGATTCAATTAAAAAAGTGGTCCAGTGGGCAATCAACATGAATTGTAACCGAGGGATAAAAGTTATTAACATTTAATAACCGTTGTATAAAATAAAGTAGTTGTAGTAGTAATGTAGTTTTATAAAACGCGACTCTTCTGTCTTATGAATATAAAAGAGAAAAAAAATGTTATTCTTTAGAATATCAAAGTTTCCTCGTAATACACGGTGCTCGCGAGCATTCCGAAAGATTTTAACTATGCATTCTAGACATCAAAATAAACAAAAAATATTATGAGACCTAATGTCAATTCCACCAAAAAAGAATATTTTTTTTCTTTTTTTTAGTTTTTTTTAATACTTTTTAACATTTCCAGTACTTTTTATCATAACAACTATTTGTTTAAATTATTTATTTCAATTGTTTTTTTAGGTACAGGTTTTTTCGTCAAGTCTATTCTTATTTTTTGATTGTCAGGCAAAAGGTGTGGTAATATTAGAACACATTGTGGTAGCATTGTAATCAAAAATAAGTTTTATGACGAGTTACATCGAAACACTTTTTTCGAAAAAAGGTTAATTATCTCTGGAACCAAGCCGAATCCATGAAATTTTATATGACATTAAATACTCCAAATATGCTCAGGAATTCAGCATTAAAATCTTTCGGAATGCTCACGAGCACCGTGTATAGTCAACCTAAGTCACTTTCGTAAATATTTTTTTCAGTGTTTTAACTTAAACTATACAAAACAATTTTCGTTGATAGTACAATTCATATAGTAGTATTTTATATATAACTAGCTGTGCCCGCGACTTCGCACGCGTGCTGTTCGGTGATCTGTGTTGTACATTTTCAAATGTATGTCTGGTAAATGGGTTTCTTAGAATTGGTCCTTTTGGTGATAAGATATCAGATTAACGGCCAAGTTCCAAACGTATTGTGTTTGGTGTAGCAAAGAAATTAATATCATACACAATGAAATAAATGGTTTAGGTACCTATCGTTTGAGGTTAACTTCCAAATACTACACAAATTTTGATATCTCTAAAGGTAGTAAAATAATGTGGTTTCCCTCAGCTAACAAAATGATAGTCGTATTTCAAAACGCCAAAATTATACGTATTCTAAAAAGCATAAGCATAGTGTAAGTAAGGAGTTGAGGGTAAAAAATTAAGATGAGGCTTGAGAGCATCATAAAAGTCATCATCATAGCATGGATTACCCTAAGTTAACCGGAGGACTTCAGTTGCTGAATGCGTGGCAGTAAGCGTCAGTGCAGTGTATGCAAAAACCTATCGCCAGGGTTTGAGTGGAGGAATCCAAAAGAGTAATATTCGGAAAAAGTTGGAAAATAATCTAAGATGTGTTGGGGCGAAAAGTTTAAATCCCGAGTAGTTCAGCAAGGCCGAAGGGCGAACTTTAGGTTGGGAGGAAGAAGGCCGATCCAGCAGAGGGCTGAAGGCCCGGAAACCCACTCTGAGGGCCGAAAGCCCGAAGCCGAGGCGTTAAGGCTGCAAAGGGCGAGTTCCAAGCAGTGTCGATGACCGATCGTATTTTTCATGAAATACTGGCTTTATGGCCGAGACCGAGACATAGTGCCAAGCATTTAATATATGCAGTAATTAAACAAACCGAGCCTGAGGGCCCAAGGCTCAAAGGTGAGGCGTCAAGACCACGAAGGCTAAAACCGAGCTTCGAGTTAGGGCCAAATCCCAATCGGGCTTATGACGAAATGTTGTTTTATGGTCGATGCTAAGCTGTAAGAAGACAGAGCTTGGAGCATTCAGTATATCCTGTAGCCAATCGGATCAATCAAGTACTCCCCACATGAACCCGAGGCCCAAAGGCCCGAGGAGTCAACCCACAATGTCAGCCTATCAACCCGAGAGCCGTAGGCACGAGGCCACTGTCTACACGATCCCGCTGTCAGATTATCGAACCCACGCTGTCAGATTATCAACCCGAGGATCGGAGGCCCGAGGCCCCTGTCTAAACGATCCCGAGGGCCGAGGCATTAATACCCGCTGCCAGTATATCAACAGGAGGGCTGCAGGAGTAAGGTCACCATCCACATAAACCCGAGGGCCGAAGGCCCGAGGGGTTAACTCACGCTGTCAGTCTAACAAACCGTGGGCTGAAGGCCCGAATGGCTAACCCACGCTATCAGTCTATGGACCCTAGGGCCGTAGGCTCGAGGACACAGTTCACACGATCGTGAGAAGGCTCGAGGGGTTAACCCACGCTGTCAGCCTAACAAACCGAGGGCCGTAAGCCCGAGGCTACAGGCCACACGATCCCGAGGGCCGAAGGACTCAGGCCAGGCGAAGGGTAACCCCCTTCGCTGTCAGTCTATGAACCTGAGGGTCGTAGGCTCGAGGACACAGTTCACGCGATCCTGAGGGCCGAAGGCCCGAGGGGTTAACCTTCGCTGTCAGTCTATGAACCTGAGGGTCATCGGTTCGAGAACATAGATCACGCGATCCCGAGGGCCGAAGGCCCGAGGGGTTAACCTTCGCTGTCAGTTTATGAACCTGAGGGTCGTAGGATAGAGGACATAGTTCACGCGATTCCGAGGGCCGAAGGCCCGAGGGGTTACCCTTCGCTGTCAGTCTATGGACCTGAGGGTCGTAGGCTCGAGAACACAGTTCACGCGATCCCGAGGGCCGAAGGCCCGAGGGGTTAACCTTCGCTGTCAGTTTATGAACCTGAGGGTCGTAGGATCGGGGACACAGTTCACGCGATCCCGAGGGCCGAAGGCCCGAGGGGTTAACCTTCGCTGTCAGTCTATGGACCTGAGGATCGTAGGGCCGGACACAGTTCACGCGATCCCGAGGGCCGAAGGCCCGAGGGGTTAACCTTCGCTGTCAGTCTATGAACCTGAGGGTCGTAGGTTCGAGAACACAGTTCACGCAATCCCGAGGGCCGAAGGCCCGAGGGGTTAACCTTCGCTGCCAGTCTATGAACCTGAGGGTCGTAGGTTCGAGAACACAGTTCACGCGATCCCGAGGGCCGAAGGCCCGAGGGGTTAACCTTCGCTGTCAGTCTATGAACCTGAGGGTTGTAGGTTCGAGAACACAGTTCACGCGATCCCGAGGGCCGAAGGCCCGAGGGGTTAACCTTCGCTGTCAGTCTATGAACCTGAGGGTCGTAGGTTCGAGAACACAGTTCACGCGATCCCGAGGGCCGAAGGCCCGAGGGGTTAACCTTCGCTGTCAGTCTATGAACCTGAGGGTCGTAGGGCCGGACACAGTTCACGCGATCCCGAGGGCCGAAGGCCCGAGTGGTTAACCTTCGCTGTCAGTTTATGAACCTGAGGGTCGTAGGCTCGAGGACACAGTTCACGCAATCCCGAGGGCCGAAGGCCCGAGGGGTTAACCTTCGCTGTCAGTCTATGAACCTGAGGGTCGTAGGTTCGAGAACACAGTTCACGCGATCCCGAGGGCCGAAGGCCCGAGGGGTTAACCTTCGCTGTCAGTCTATGAACCTGAGGGTCGTAGGTTCGAGAACACAGTTCACGCGATCCCGAGGGCCGAAGGCCCGAGGGGTTAACCTTCGCTGTCAGTCTATGAACCTGAGGGTCGTAGGTTCGAGAACATAGTTCACGCGGGTTAACCCACGCTGTCAGTCTAACAAACCGAGAGCCGAAGAGACTTTTTTTGATGACTGTCAAAATATACGAAAAAGATTTTGCGTTGATATTTGTGAAGTTGCACATAGTTACGAGTATATAATTTTTACTTTTCAGTTGCTAAATATTAATGTGACACATGCTGGGATTATTTTGACAGGTAATATGTACACATATTTTTGATTGGTAAATTTGTTCAGATGCATAATAATATGTATCTTTCTATGCTCATTTATTTTGGAAGCCTTGGATTTGCTCATATATTTATGAACTCGACTGTACATAATCGTAAGCGTATGAGACATCAAAAGAAACGTCTTCAAAAATTACAGAAACTTTTTTCTTTAAGCGGATCGTTTTGGAGATATCAGCTATTAAAGCCGTTGAAAGTGTGCCCTTGTTCAATTATTTTAAAGTACGGGGTATAAAGTTCTGAGAAAAATGGTGTTGATAAATTGTTGAGGGTTGAAGAATTCAGTCCTCACTTATTAATATAGCGCCTGCTCAAATAGTCATGGCAAATGCGTCGCGTCTGCTGATACTTTTGAATAGTTGTAGGCTATTACATTTAAGGTGTTTCTTGTAAATTGATTGGTCATGCCTCTTAAAATAATTTACGCAGTTTTTGTAATTTGTTCCATTTACACATGCAGGAGTCCGCTGGATGCGGGTGGCACAGGACCGGTCATTGTGGCAATCTTTGGGGGAGGCCTATGTTCAGCAGTGGATGTCTTTCGGCTGATATGATGATGATGATGATGATGACGACACATGCATAGTAATGAACTCTTTCAACCACTTCTGGTTTGATCAAAATATCTCTTATACTTTTTGAAATAGGTTGATTTAACTGTAATTTTAATTTTTTACTGCAAGTCCGACTCACACTTGACCATTTTTTATATCCTATGTCCCGACCCGAGGTCTACTGAATACGACGGTGAAGTTTTCATTAAAATCCATCCAGCCGTTCTCTCGTGATGCTCCGTGCAATAAACAGACAAACAGACAAAAATTCTAAAAATTACATAAATGTGATCTATTATCGATTTTAAGAGCTCCTCCATCATTTTTTTGTAAATATCTTCCATGTACAGACTTTCGACCCTCTTCAGCTTTATTATATGTATAGATAATATATTCTTGATTTTTTTGTTCTTTTTTTAAATTATCAAATTTAATTCAGCATTATTGACTCTACCAGCCTACAAATTTTTATCAATATCCAAAACCATATCAATTTATACAAACTTTTTGCGAATCTCTCAGGTACTACCTGTATCAAAGATTCAAAATGGTAGCCCAATAAATAATTAACAAATTGATGGCATACTTACCTAAAAGGTTTCTAATTTCAAACGGATTTATCACTTTCCCCAATAAAGCAACATAAATATTCCAATAGCTACCGAGCCACGCTTTTTACCCACTAACGACTCCGACATTTCTGCATATTAATATTAATCGTCATATAAAACACATCAACTTTTTAGTTTTATATTTATTTGTGATCATTAAGGGCCTACTGCGGACATCGAAAAACGTAAAATTCGAACATCTTTCTCTGTCACTTCAATGACGCATTCAAAGGAGCGATTGAGACAAGTATTCGAAAATCGAAACTGCAAAACGACTTTGACTGTAAAAAATATTAATTAATTGGTACTTTATTCCAGAAAAAAATATTATTAATGGCATAATTAATGATAACGACATTTTCTACCAACAAACCCAATGTTCTTGGCATGAAAGGTGTTTTACACGAAACCACAGATAATCTCTGACTAACAACTCTATAATCTCTGACGAAGGTAAGACAGATAATACCTAAAAGGAACGACGCAGCAATCCGGCAATGATTCGAGCATCATAATGAGGGTTTTCGATAAATTTTCTGCCACCAGGCGGCGCTTCGTACGCACCTGGTCTCGACAACTGTCAGATTCATAGTATTCATGGGCACCTGGGCCTAAAATATTGAAATTCTATTTTATTTGGAAGAGAATTGATTTTGTAATGGATTACGACTATTACACGGTCATCGAACTGAAGACGGAGCTATAAAACAGGCGCGCAAAGTCACTGGTATTAAAAATAATTACTTTAACTTTGTTAATTTCATGAGAATTGACTTGGAACTATTTTATTTATTTATTTTAGGTAACAATATGCCTAAAGTAATGGTTTTCAGAATAAATAAACCTATAAATATGTTGAAAATTAAATGCGCGTATTTATTTTGACAGTTCGTTAAACGGTCGGCTCAGTGCTGCCATCTCACCTCCCCATAGCGGCAGAAAAAGTATCAAAAACCCTCATTGGCAAAACGTTGACTGATTATTAACTTAGTAAACTCTGGCAGCAGATAGCCGGTCGAAAAGTGCTCGAGTCGAGTGCACGGTTTGGCAAACGCAGTGTAGGACGTCCACCCACGAGATGGGCAGATGATCTTTTAAAGATGGCCGGGAGACGCTGGATGCAGGTCCAACTGGTGTATGTGGAGGTCCAAAGGGGAGGCCTTTGTACAGCAGTGGACGTATAGCTGAAATGATAATAAAACTCTGGCCAACCAGCTTGTCAATAGAAAAACGGGCAAATTCAAAAAATGTAATGAATGGTTGAGCGCCCATATAAAATTTGAATTTGCCACCTATTTATACTGACAGAGTACCGTAATACCATACAACTATAGTCCACTACTACAACTATGGTCCACAAGTTTAACTCGTAATTAAGCATCAATGGGAATCTTTTTTTTTTGTTTTATCTAAGTTTATTAATCATTAATGAGGGGATTTTGTGTACAGTCAAGTGCAAAAATAAGTATCGAAAGAATCCGTTCATAAATATGTTACGACGTTCTTATTACACAGAATTAGAGTGCACTGGGACATATTTTTGAACGTTTTTGTATACCCCTTATTTTGTCTTCGACTGTAACAACTGCGTCAATAATATAACAAAAATTACACTATATCGAAGATATGACTTAGTTTTGGATCATAGTTGGAAGCTTTTGGACCATAGTTGGGTAGTTTTAGGGTACCTAAGTATATGTATGTATTTAAAAGGTAACTTTTAAAACCCATTTTTTATCGAAATGGCTAGATCGTTTGAATATATTTATTAGCAAAACACAACTGCGATCTATAAGACCTATTTATTGTGCTATAACTCTGAATAAACCGAGTTAAGCCGATCTTATAGGACATGACATGCGCAAACGAAACTATCATTCTAAATAATACTCGAGAATCGACGTACCGTACTTTACTGCTGCCCTCAAAAATACTAGTATATTATAAACCTTATTACGGTGCATTAAAGTTCATTTTACTTGGTAATTCACGTTTGTAGAAATGAAGTCGTAAATAGTTGAATTGACGGAGGTAATAGCCAATTATGGCGGCTGCAAATCTTTTAAATAACAGTAGTTTATCAAAGGGAAAATGCATTCGAGTATGAGAGCGGGATATAGGCACATAAAATATAATCGTAATATAAGGTACTCTATAAATTATTCAAAATAAAGTAAGAATCAGCTTGAGAATAAAAATAAAATATGAAAATTTCCATTGACGATGTGTCGTTGTAATCGTACGATTCCACATTACACTATAGTTGATGATTTCTAAGAATGAACATTTGATTTGACAGTTGAAAAATGATTTGACAAATGAGCCTTATACAGGATGTTTTTAAGTGACAATTTTGTCTAGGTACGCATGAAATGACGTCGATCTGCGTCAAAAAAAAAAGAAAGCCACATTATTAATTTTTTCACTTCTCATACTCTTAAAATGTTATTTTAGTCCCTGCATATCGGGACTAAAACTCTTTATTAATCTCTAGGGACTAAAGTAAAATTTTTTTAATTGACGTTGGAAACCCGTAAACAGCCACACTCACGGTGTTCAAGAATAAAGGATAGTCGCCATTTTCAGTGCTTGTGTATGGACCACTTTTGTGCATGCCGTGGATACAACCTCTAAACTTTTTTTTAATTGACTTTGGAAACCCCTAAACAGCCATTTCTAGTGTTTATGATTTTTGAACGAACGGTTATTGACATTGAAAATAACCTCAAAATGTCAATCGTGAAAAAATATTAAGGAGAATCGATTTATTTTCTTGATATACATGTATATTTAATACTTGTTTAATATATGATTAAGATTGAATCCAATTTATTACTTATTTTTTAATAACCAATTAGCTTCAAAATAGTTATGTAGTTAGCTCCAATTCGTTGGCTAAATATGCAAGTATTTAAAGCGTCATATTTCGAAAAAGGAATACAGATAAAAACTTAAACGCGGAACGAATTTGATTGCTTATTTTTTGTGTTTTTGTCCATAAGTAATATTGTTCAAATCGTAGTTATATAATTTACGATGTCACGTCATGCGATGAAGAAGTATTAACGCCTTACTCCAGAATGAAGAAGAATGCAAAAGAGGTGGTGCAAAATCTTTTGCCGCCGAAATCTAGTGTAATATATTCAAAAGCGTATCAAACTTTTATGGATTGGAAAACTGGAAAGCAAATTAGGTAGGTACCAACATCATTTATGGAAGGCGTATTTCTGACATATTTTGATGAAAAATCTAAGAAGCTTAAAACCATACTCCAACTAAACCATACCTATAACTTGAAAAAGTTTGCGAATTTATAGTAAAGTGGCCATGTTCCGAAGAAATCGGAAGTTTTGACATCGCAGAACATATAATTTTTTTGTTTCTTATTTGTTCTTTCTGTTAATTAATACTGAGATTATGTAGAACGTAGCTTTTTTCCTCGCATTCTAAGTGAAAAGTAGAGTGTTTAATTCGGGACTAAACAGCCATAATGACACTCGAACTACATCCACCCTCGCTACGCTCGGGTGGATAAATATCTCGTGTCATAATGGCCTGTTTTAGTCCCTCGTTGAACAATCTACTATTAGGTACAACTCACACTTGACCAAAGTTTTGACTATGTCGAAATTGTTTTCTTAAAAAAAACCTAATGTCTCCTTCTACAGCTTCCCTGTATCTATAGTTTCCGATTTCCCCATACCGCCCCACTTAAAAAACACTCTTTTTACGACTATCGGAAAACTGGTGAGTCTTACTCTCATATTAATAAATAATAATTAATCTATAACTGTCATAAGTTCATTCTTAGAAATCGGCAACTATATATACATACCTAACTATCCGTGCATAGCATACACTAATAAAAACTAGGTGTGGCTACCCTTTCAAGTCTGTTTAAGTAAGTACTAAAGTAGGTATAGTCTGTCGCCGCGACGAGACATCATTATTCGATTGACTTCATGCCTGCACTTTTGTTTAATTTGCCGGTAACAGAGTTGGGCAAAAAGTAATATGATTACTTCTGTATATTAATCTTTATTATTATAAAGTAATCGGAAGGAGTAATCATATTACTTTTTGCCCAACTCTGGCCGGTAACCCCTTTTTATTTTAACCGACTTCATTCCGTATCAACAATAGTTAGCACCTAGTAGTTCGCTAATGCGAAGCACTTATTATAAGTTTCACAATAGACAACACTCATTTAGCGTTTTAATCCGTTTTGTCCAACGTACTAGAGATACAATATTCCGTCGCTGGTTTTGTCAATGTTCACATTCATGATCTCATTTAATCTTTCCCGATTGCGACCATTCATTTCACATACAATACATTACCACTTTCAATCAACCGTTTAAATTCGTCGCACCTGTTTAGCCAGCAACATAAACTCACACGTTTGTTATACGCTCCGCCATGTTTGCCGTTATTTTTTTGCCAAGATTCTATTACGTTGGGAAGCATTACAAGTGGAACTAGTTTTCTAGTCCATCACCTCTGTTGTACAGTTATCAGATATATCGGAACGGCCAAGGTGCTAAAAATATCTAAACATGCACTCTAACGGCAGTATAATAGAGGCGTGCTAAGGTGCCGTGTGGTGACGGCAGTAAGAATACATTTGTCACCACCCCAACTCCTGCGGGTGTCGTAAGAATCGACTAAGGGATTGAAGTGTCGCTGACCATTCTACAAGTTTGATGATGGGCAGCAGCGTCATCATAGTGGACACATTACTGCGATCGTGAATCCGCTTGCCCAGCGTGACGATTATGGGCATTTACCTCCTAATGCGTCTATACGCATAGTTTAATAGGAGAGGCCTACGTCCAGCAGTGGCCTAACATAGGCTGATGATGATGTGCTCAGATATTTGTGGGCGCCCTGGCCGCTTCGATATATTTAATGGCGATTGTATGAAAAGTTCCCAGAGTAATTACGTTATAAATAAGCTGTTAGAAGACTAGTTAATAAAACAGAGTGAATTATTTTTAACAAAACGGGAATTCGCGTTGCGTTATAATAATTAATGAGCTTTGGTAGTGTGTGAAAATTGGGAAAGTTTAAATTAGGGTGAATCAACTTTTTTCTTATATTAAATTAGTTACAATTTACCTCACCCCACCTCAGACGTTGATGGGCAAGCTTGGGAATTACCTTGTCTTTTTGGTATATTATAAGATATGAGATCTAACATATTATAATAAACAATTCAATTCATTTTAATATTTCAATTATCTTTGTAATAAACATATCTCTGATTGCAACTATAAACTTGAATTACTAACTAAGGTAGTAATAATTCTATCTTTATTCAAAGTAATTTCCTCTTTACAACCAGAAAGTTATTATTATCTTGTTATTAAATTCAATCTGACGTCAGGCATAGCAATAATTAAGATGGTTAGTATCGTAAAAAGAGTAATAAAAGCTGGGAGATTCCTGATTAATATACAAATATTATAATAATAAACATAAACATTTATTCATGACACAAAAAACAATACAGTATAAAAAAAATAATTAAGAAATAAAAGTTGGTGCATCACGAAAAGGACCCAACTCAGCGTAGTGCTCGCTCAAAGGCTAGCTTCCGTAGGTATTACTCGTGTATAGACAAGGTATATAATATACAAGGTCAATAAATATAGCGGTCTCGGCGCCAACTACGATTTCGCAGCTTTTGGGGTCGAGACACTCGACCCGCAGGGTGCTCGCAGGCTCCTTAAAAAGCTCGAGAAACGCCTAAAGCAGCAACGAGGGACCCGCGAGCAGGCAGTTTTCTCGCGCAAATTGCGATACAGCGCGGGAATGCTGCCTGTACCATGGGCACCTTTCCGCCTTTCCACCTTTTTGGTTTTTACCAGTAGATTTCATAATTTTATAGGTTACTATAACGTTTGTAATTTATAGTTTTAGTTGTTTTATTTAGATTTAATTATTTATCTGTTAATTTATGCTTTTAGTATATTAGGAATATTGTTTTCTAAAATAAATTGAGTCAAATATTATAACAGGTTTATTGGTTGTTACAGAATGGTTGCAGCGCGTTGCAGCGCGCGGCCGCGGATGGTCACGTTGAGGTCGTGCAACTGTTACTGCAACATGGCGCCGATCCTAACAAGCAGGACCTTGTGGTAAGTCAGACTTTTTATAGAGAGCAATGCGTTACGTGTTACAGAGCGCGGTAGCAGTTAGTCTCTTGGAGTTCGTGCAACTGTTACTGTAACATGGCTCCGAGCCGAACAAGCAGGATCTTGTGGTAAGTCAGTCGTTTCAGAGTGAGCAATGCGTTACGCGTTAGAGGGCGCGGTAGCAGATAGTCTCTTGGAGTTCGTGCAACTGTTACTGTAACATGGCGCCGAGCCGAACAAGCAGGACCTTGTGGTAAGTCAGACTTTTTATAGAGAGCAACGCCTTACGCGTTACAGAGCGCGGTAGCAGATAGTCTCTTGCAGTTCGTGCAACTGTTACTGTAACATGGCGCCGAGCCGAACAAGCAGGACCTTGTGGTAAGTCAGACAGTTGGTAGTGAGCAACGCGTTACACGATACAGCGCGCGGTGGTAGGTAGTGTCGTAGAGTTCGTGCAACTGTTACTGTAACATGGCGCCGAGCCGAACAAGTAGGACCTTGTGGTAAGTCAGACTTTTTATAGAGAGTAACGCCTTACGCGTTACAGAGCGCGGTAGCAGATAGTCTCTTGGAGTTCGTGCAACTGTTACTGTAACATGGCGCCGATCCTAACAAGCAGGACCTTGTGGTAAGTCAGACTTTTTAAAGAGAGCAACGCCTTACGCGTTACAGAGCGCGGTAACAGATAGTCTCTTGGAGTTCGTGCAACTGTTGCTGTAACATGGCGCCGAGCCGAACAAGCAGGACCTTGTGGTAAGTCAGACTTTTTATATAGGGTGTTCCACGAGCCATTGAAAAACTTGAACGGGGTGATTTAGTAGGCTATACTGAACAACTTTTAATATGGAGCCAATCACGAAATCTAAAAAAAAAATTGTCTTTTTCATACATTTTGACCGATTGATCACGACATTTTATATGAAATAGACAATTTTTTTTTTGAGATTTCTGGGTTAGCTCCATAGTAAAAGTTATTCAGTTTAACCTACCAAATGACCCCGTTCAAGTTTTTCAGTGGCTCGTGGAACACCCTGTAGAGAGCAACGCCTTACGCGTTACAGCGCGCGGTAGCAGATAGTCTCTTGGAGTTCGTGCAACTGTTACTGTAACATGGCGCCGAGCCGAACAAGCAGGACCTTGTGGTAAGTCAGACTTTTTATAGAGAGCAACGCGTTACGCGTTACAGCGCGCGTTAGCAGATAGTCTCTTGCAATTCGTGCAACTGTTACTGTAACATGGCGCCGAGCCGAACAAGCAGGACCTTGTGGTAAGTCAGGCTTTTGATAGAGAGCAACGCCTTACGCGTTACAGGGCGCGGTAGCAGATAGTCTCTTGGAGTTCGTGCAACTGTTACTGTAACATGGCGCCGAGCCGAACAAGCAGGACCTTGTGGTAAGTCAGACTTTTTATAGAGAGCAACGCGTTGCGCGTTACAGAGCGCGGTAGCAGATAGTCTCTTGGAGTTCGTGCAACTGTTACTGTAACATGGCGCCGAGCCGAACAAGCAGGACCTTGTGGTAAGTCAGACTTTTTATAGAGAGCAACGGCTTACGCGTTACAGAGCGCGGTAGCAGATATTCTCTTGGAGTTCGTGCAACTGTTACTGTAACATGGCGCCGAGCCGAACAAGCAGGACCTTGTGGTAAGTCAGACTTTTTATAGAGAGCAACGGCTTACGCGTTACAGAGCGCGGTAGCAGATAGTCTCTTGGAGTTCGTGCAACTGTTACTGTAACATGGCGCCGAGCCGAACAAGCAGGACCTTGTGGTAAGTCAGACTTTTGACAGAGAGCAGCGCCTTACGCGTTACAGGGCGCGGTAGCAGATAGTCTCTTGGAGTTCGTGCAACTGTTACTGTAACATGGCGCCGAGCCGAACAAGCAGGACCTTGTGGTAAGTCAGACTTTTTATAGAAAGCAGCACCTTACACGTTACAGCGCGCGGTAGCAGTTAGTCTCTTGGAGTTCGTGCAACTGTTACTGTAACATGGCGCCGATCCTAACAAGCAGGACCTTGTGGTAAATCAGACTTTTGATAAAGAGCAGCGCCTTACGCGTTACAGAGCGCGGTAGCAGATATTCTCTTGGAGTTCGTGCAACTGTTACTGTAACATGGCGCCGAGCCGAACAAGCAGGACCTTGTGGTAAGTCAGACTTTTTATAGAGAGCAACGCCTTACGCGTTACAGCACGCGGTACCAGATAGTCTCTTGGAGTTCGTGCAACTGTTACTGTAACATGGCGCCGATCCTAACAAGCAGGACCTTGTGGTAAGTCAGACTTTTGACAGAGAGCAGCGCCTTACGCGTTACAGGGCGCGGTAGCAGATAGTCTCTTGGAGTTCATGCAACTGTTACTGCAACATGGCGCCGATCCTAACAAGCAGGACCTTGTGGTAAGTCAGACTTTTGATAGAGAGCAACGCCTTACGCGTTACAGCGCGCGTTAGCAGATAGTCTCTTGGAGTTCGTGCAACTGTTACTGTAACATGGCGCCGATTCTAACAAGCAGGACCTTGTGGTAAGTCAGACGGTTGGTAGTGAGCAACGCGTTACGCGATACAGAGCGCGGTAGCAGATAGTCTCTTGCAGTTCGTGCAACTGTTACTGTAACATCGCGCCGAGCCGAATAAGCAGGACCTTGTGGTAAGTCAGACGGTTGGTAGTGAGCAACGCGTTACGCGTTACAGAGCGCGGTAGCAGATAGTCTCTTGGAGTTCGTGCAACTGTTACTGTAACATGGCGCCGAGCCGAACAAGCAGGACCTTGTGGTAAGTCAGTCGTTTCAGAGTGAGCAATGCGTCACGCGTTACAGGGCGCGGTAGCAGATAGTGTCGTAGAGTTCGTGCAACTGTTACTGTAACATAGCGCCGAGCCGAATAAGCAGGACCTTGTGGTAAGTCAGTCGTCTCAGAGTGAGCAACGCGTTACGCGTTACAGGGCGCGGTAGCAGATAGTCTCTTGGAGTTCGTGCAACTGTTACTGTAACATGGCGCCGAGCCGAATAAGCAGGACCTTGTGGTAAGTCAGACTTTCTATAGAGAGCAACACCTTACGCGTTACAGAGCGCGGTAGCAGATAGTCTCTTGGAGTTCGTGCAACTGTTACTGTAACATGGCGCCGATCCTAACAAGCAGGACCTTGTGGTAAGTCCGACGGTTGGTAGTCAGCAACGCGTTACGCGTTACAGAGCGCGGTAGCACATAGTCTCTTGCAGTTCGTGCAACTGTTACTGTAACATGGCGCCGAGCCGAACAAGCAGGACCTTGTGGTAAGTCAGACTTTTTATAGAGAGCAACGCCTTACGCGTTACAGCGCGCGGTAGCAGTTAGTCTCTTGGAGTTCGTGCAACTGTTACTGTAACATGGCGCCGATCCTAACAAGCAGGACCTTGTGGTAAATCAGACTTTTGATAAAGAGCAGCGCCTTACGCGTTACAGAGCGCGGTAGCAGATATTCTCTTGGAGTTCGTGCAACTGTTACTGTAACATGGCGCCGAGCCGAACAAGCAGGACCTTGTGGTAAGTCAGACTTTTTATAGAGAGCAACGCCTTACGCGTTACAGCACGCGGTACCAGATAGTCTCTTGGAGTTCGTGCAACTGTTACTGTAACATGGCGCCGATCCTAACAAGCAGGACCTTGTGGTAAGTCAGACTTTTGACAGAGAGCAGCGCCTTACGCGTTACAGGGCGCGGTAGCAGATAGTCTCTTGGAGTTCATGCAACTGTTACTGCAACATGGCGCCGATCCTAACAAGCAGGACCTTGTGGTAAGTCAGACTTTTGATAGAGAGCAACGCCTTACGCGTTACAGCGCGCGTTAGCAGATAGTCTCTTGGAGTTCGTGCAACTGTTACTGTAACATGGCGCCGATTCTAACAAGCAGGACCTTGTGGTAAGTCAGACGGTTGGTAGTGAGCAACGCGTTACGCGATACAGAGCGCGGTAGCAGATAGTCTCTTGCAGTTCGTGCAACTGTTACTGTAACATCGCGCCGAGCCGAATAAGCAGGACCTTGTGGTAAGTCAGACGGTTGGTAGTGAGCAACGCGTTACGCGTTACAGAGCGCGGTAGCAGATAGTCTCTTGGAGTTCGTGCAACTGTTACTGTAACATGGCGCCGAGCCGAACAAGCAGGACCTTGTGGTAAGTCAGTCGTTTCAGAGTGAGCAATGCGTCACGCGTTACAGGGCGCGGTAGCAGATAGTGTCGTAGAGTTCGTGCAACTGTTACTGTAACATAGCGCCGAGCCGAATAAGCAGGACCTTGTGGTAAGTCAGTCGTCTCAGAGTGAGCAACGCGTTACGCGTTACAGGGCGCGGTAGCAGATAGTCTCTTGGAGTTCGTGCAACTGTTACTGTAACATGGCGCCGAGCCGAATAAGCAGGACCTTGTGGTAAGTCAGACTTTCTATAGAGAGCAACACCTTACGCGTTACAGAGCGCGGTAGCAGATAGTCTCTTGGAGTTCGTGCAACTGTTACTGTAACATGGCGCCGATCCTAACAAGCAGGACCTTGTGGTAAGTCCGACGGTTGGTAGTCAGCAACGCGTTACGCGTTACAGAGCGCGGTAGCACATAGTCTCTTGCAGTTCGTGCAACTGTTACTGTAACATGGCGCCGAGCCGAACAAGCAGGACCTTGTGGTAAGTCAGACTTTTTATAGAGAGCAACGCCTTACGCGTTACAGAGCGCGGTAGCAAATAGTGTCGTAGAGTTCGTGCAACTGTTACTGTAACATGGCGCCGAGCCGAACAAGCAGGACCTTGTGGTAAGTCAGTCGTTTCAGAGTGAGCAATGCGTTACGCGTTACAGGGCGCGGTAGCAGATAGTGTCGTAGAGTTCGTGTAAATGTTGCTGTAACATGGCGCCGACCCCAACGACCAAGACCTCGTTAAGTCAGTCGTGAGCAACATGTTGCAGCCCGCAGCGGCCCCTGGTTACTCAGAGGTCATGCAACGGCAACCCAACGACTTGGACCTCGTGGTAGTATTATGTAGATTGTAGATATACATACGAACATTTTAACTAAAAATAAAACAACAAACTGTTGGACCCTTATTTGGTCTAAAATACCTTGAGGGATTAAGTACGACAAGTTTACTTATATTTATTGTGCTAGAAATGATAAATTAATGGCTAACTACGTTAAGGCGTCAAACGCATAAAACAGTAAAATTATGGCACTTTTACGCCCTTGCCCTATGTATTATTTTATTTTAATCATATCAGCCTCTCTCACTGCACTGCTGGACCTATGTCCAGCAGAGCACTCAGGGTTATCTCTCTCCTATCAACTATGCCCACGGACGCATTAAACGGCCCATAATCGCCACGCTATAAACGATTATTTAGCGACACTTAAATTCAATTCCATAGTCGTCTCTTACGAGGATGCGGCTCCACTGAGGCGGAGAGGAGCGGAGATGTGCAAAATTGACCAATTACATTCTTCAAATTCAAAATTCGAAACACTGTCATGCGGTCTCATTGGCCAATTTTGCACATCTCCGCTCTTCTCCGACTCAGTGGAGCCGCACCCTTAGGTTGGTGACACTGTTGACTATGTATTCTCACTGCCACGCGGTTCATTTTAATACATACATACTGAGTAATCCCCTTATTCATAAACGTCTAACTTAACAAGCCGAGTATTCTTTGTCCCTTTCGGTCTTATCAAAATGTCTATCAGAGCGAAAGGGACAAACAATACTTAGGGGCTTGCTAAGGAGACGTGTATGAATAATTGGGTATATTGCTATTATAAATTGTATTGTAATTGTAATTTGAATATCATGACTCAAATTCGCATGGCACAACATAATATTGTACACCATAAACCTGGTAGACCACGGAAAGTGACCATAATGAACCTGTAACATCTTTTATATTTTATCTGTGGTATGACAATAAATTATTTCATTTAATTTTTACCTAACATTGTTTTCAAATATTTCAGCATGGCAACACCGCAATTCACGAGGCAGCGTGGAAAGGCTACTCGCGCTGCGTGGCTGCGCTCGCGACGCGCTGCGAGCTGCGCGCACGCAACGCTGGCGGCTTCGCGCCCCTCCACCTCGCTTGTCAGAACGGACACAATCAGTCCACTAGGGAGCTGTTACTGGCTGGGGCACCTCCCGATCTGCAGAATAATGTAAGTCTAAATCCAGCGGAAGACTGCCAAAGGCCAAGTGATGCTTTGCCACCGTTCACCTTGCGTGTCAGAACGGACACAACCAGTCAACTAAGGAGCTTTTAATAGCTGGGACACCTCCCGATCTGCAGAATAATGTAAGTCTTTAAATCCAGCTTGTATCCTTAGGCACTGGTCTCACCGCGAGCTACTATGCTATGAACTATCGGCTATAAACACGAACAAAAGATACGCACTCCCGTGTAAATAAAAGACAGGCGATACTCAACAAGTTCATAGCTTAATACCTCGCGGTGAGACCAGTACCTTACGGAAGACTGCCTAAGGCCAAGTGATGCTTTGCCACCGTTCACCTTGCGAACGGACACAACCAGTCTACTAAGGAGCTTTTAATAGCTGGGACACCACTCGATCTGCAGAACAATGTAAGGCTTCGACTCCAGCTTGTACATATCCTTACTGCCTTCAGTAAGGATACAAGCTGGCTAAGTGATGCTTTACCTTGCCTTCCAAAACGGGCATAACCAGTCCACTAGGGAGCTTTTACTTGCTGGGGCACCTCCCGACCTGTAGAACAATGTAAGTCCTTCTCTATCTCTCCCTCTTTATGTCCTTGGGAGGTTTTGCCCCTCCATCTGGCTTAGGCACCATCATTATCAGTATATTAGACAGATGTACCAGTATATTAGGCAGCTGCTGTTGATTGGGGCACTACAGAATTTCTAGAACTATGTATGTCTTCATTCCTCTTTGTATATTTGGAAAACTTACACTGTAATCGACCCCCAAATGAAAATGATCGATTTCTACAGTACTACTGTTGACTGGCGATTTGATTCCTCTCCGTTTACTTGGGATACCGTGTATATTACGGCAGCACTCGTTTTGACATTTCCATTAATTATGTAGAAGTCAACCGAATATCCTGGCTATTTCTTATGTCTTTAGAACAACATTAATTATCTAATAAGACACTCGTCGCCAGCAATCAAGAAACTAAGTACTGTTGTTGATCGTTGAGTTGGTATTCTAGTTGTTGAAGGTTTTCTAATACAAAAAACTAACAATGTGTCTTCTGCCTTCCAGTACGGCGACACAGCTCTCCACACGGCGGCGCGCTACGGACACGCCGGAGCGACTCGTATCCTCATCTCCGCGGCGTGCCAGGTCGCCGCGCAGAACAAGAACGGCGACACGGCACTCCACATCGCCGCCGCCATGGCGCGCCGGAAACTCACGCGCATACTCCTCGAAGCGGGCTGCGACAAATCCCTAAAGAACCACCAAGGAGAAACCGCTAGAGACATCGCCACCAGAAAAGGCTTGGGCGAAATCATAGCCATTCTCAACACCCCCGTCGCTAAACAAAAGAAGAAGGATAAACGAGACAAAAGCAAGGAAAGAACTATTGATGAACCTGACGCTCCAAAGAAACCTAAAGATGGAAAGAAAAAGAAAAACGTCCATTTTGAAACGCCACCGACCGTACAATGGTCACCGTACGGGTGTCATTATTATCCAGATCCAAAATACTTCCCGAAACCCAAGTTAAGCTCGCTCCCCACCGAACCGCTAAGAAAAGGCGAGCAATACTTCTTAGATCTAGCGGGAAATATCAAAAAAGGGCCAATAGGTGCTGGCTACACGTGCTACTGCGCCCCATTCTTTAAGCACATGGAAGAGAAGATGAATGAAGACAAGAAGGATCTGAAACGGCACATAGACCGGGCTCATGAGAGACTCGATCAGAAGGTAACGGATTTAGAAATGAAGACGCAAGGACAAATATCGGAACTAACGAGGTTTGTCGCCGCTGAGAGAGCTCTGTGCAAAGAACGCCATCATCATTTAGAACACTGGCTGACGAGAGGAGTAATGTTCAGAGCTTCAGAAAGAGTTAAAAAATTAGACTACAGTCCTAGAGGCTCTTTGGATATCCCTCCGATGAAAAGAACGAGAAGTTTAGAAATCTTAGATCATTCTGAAGAATGGAACAAAGTTAATAAATTGATAAAGAGCTTCAATCAAACGGCTGAGCATTATGAAAGCCATCCTAAAGAGCGACCTGATAAACAAACTTCGAAAAGTACAGAAATATTGGATTCCAGATCACCACCGACTCCTAGAAGAAAGTATATCCTCAAGAATTCTATGAGCAGTGATCAGTTGGATGCCGGCCCTAGTCGCATTTCACGATCCCCTCATACCACAATTTCAGGCCTAAGCCCTGATCAGAGCCGGTTACATAATGTCACCGCTGAAATACATGTCAAGGCGAATAATATATCTGTATCCCAATCACCAGTTTCTATGGAGGTTCAGGGTTATAATGAGAGATTCGCCTCTCCTAGTCGTCAATCTAATACTAAGTCACCAGCCAGTAGCAGAGAGTATAAAGCCAGCGATTCTGAAGAAAGAACGAGAGATCAGTCTCCCGGCGTTCCAGCTTGGAAGAGTCAAGTCTTACAAAGAACAGCAGACGACATAAGAAAGAGAGTTATGCTCGAAAAGGAAATGTCACAAGTCGTTATGAGAAACAATGCGAAATCTTTAGACATATCTCAAGACGGTTACGTTAAGCTACATAAGCAACCGAGCAATTACCAAGTCCGAGAAGGGAGCAGCGTTGAAAGGGAACCAAGAAAGTCAGTCCAGGAGTTAGTAGCGCAGGTAGAACAGCAAAGATGTCAGTCGCCGGAAAGAAAGCCCTCCGAAGAACTACCCTCTGTGTCTCCAAACCCTGGCATACTCAAAATGCCTCAACAACCACAAAGACCAGCACCCGTGTTGAAAGAAAAACCACCTAAATCAAAACGCTTCAGCTTGCATAATCTCATCCCGTTCCCAACCAGAAAGACCTTCCAGACCCCACCGAAAGATAATGGAAATAATTCAGAAAGCAGCGATGAAGAGGACAATCCAATCAGGACCACCAACCAACCAGGACCTATGAAGAACACCAACTTACTCCAAACCCTTCCGTTACCCAACTACGAAACCATGTCCACCAAATCTCAATCCCCAGCCCCTCAAACACAAACCAAACCTTATCCAGCAGACTTAAGACCTATGATCCCTAAAGACGCCTACTTCCATGAGATACCTAACCGGCCAAACCACCAACTTCCCTACAGGGACATGATCGAGAACGGCTTACCGACTCCATATTACGACTTCAACCAATCTGGGTTGCCTCAAGCTCAAGTTCAACCAAGAAACAGGAACCCGTTGTACCAAACAGGAGTCTTCGATGCTATGATGCAAGACCACATGATCAGGGAAATGGACAGAATACCTCACTGCTACAGCGAGCATCTGAACCAAAACACTGAAGTGGAGATCGCTAATCAGAACGAATTCGGTTATTATGACAACCGGCCTCCTTACCACGCTAGAAAGCCAGTTCCTGATCACAATTTACTGCACAGCAGACTTCAATCTTTGGCTATAAACACCCATTTGACGGAAACGCAGAGTCAAGCAGACAGGGAATCGCATAACGACTCAGGATATAGTACTAAAGTGTACGGAAGCTCACAAGGGCCTTCTCCGAGCCTTTCTGGCCATGTTGACGGGTCTGATAACCTTTCTGGGCAGCGCATTAATATTTTACCGAATGGAAAACCTGGATTGCCGATTGGGAAGCCTATATTACCTATTGGGGCTTCTAGTTTGGTTTAATCTTTGGTATCTTAGATTGTGACGACTACGTTTAGTAGCGGCCCGGGTTTATTACATGCGATTATCTGCTTTATGGCGAAGAGATTACGTTCTGAATTAGCTTAAATCCAGGATACCAGAATATGAGCTCTTATGAGCTACTTAAAACTGAATTAACATTGAATGTATGTGCACTACTAAAATTGTTTCTTTGAGTTTGGACACTGACTAATAGTAATCAAGTTTGACATTAAAGTTTTTGACAGATGAAAAGACGATTCTGACATCTGTCAGTTCGATGCATAATATAACCTTAAAGTCACTTTTAGGTTAAAAATATCTAAATACTTCTAATTACTTACAGACACGTCAATAGACTTATCGAATAGTAATAAATGAGGAATCTAAGTCATAAGGTTACTTTGCCTCGTCTCATATTAATATTCATTACGAGTATTACCTAATATAAGAAAAAACTTGTTTAAGAAAATTGCCTGTAGAATAATCAAGTACAAATACTTTAATGCCACGTAGATAGGTACTTAGATAGTATATAGATTAAGCACTCAAAATATAATAAATATAACTATAAATACTATAATATATCAATCACGAGCACCCTTATTTTTGCAACAGAAAAAAATAAAAATTAAAAAAATATGAACTTAATAAGGAAATTCTTAAAATCCTCCATAAAAAAATCACTGTTATTTCTTATGGAGTACCTCGTGCTGTAACCATATATATTCAACGTGTAACACTAAGCACTTGCTTAATTAAACCTTAGAAAGCCCACCTGACTCTATACTCTATACCCGATCGTTGCATTGTTTTATTTTGAAATAATTGTACAGTATACCTATTCGTATACTCATGTAAAATAATACAATAGGGATGATGACTGTAGTTAGTAAAATAAATAATTTAACATTGTGCACAACATAATACACGAAGATATTATTACTAAAATGTAGATTGCAGTATTTTTTGTACAGAAGTTCTATTTAATAAATTGAAAAGAACTTAAAACAGTAGGTCATTTGGCAGTACTCAAACGTGACGTCACTTTTGAGTATTTCATATAAAATTCCATATGGGTGATCGTTTTGACAGTTCGAAAAAAGATGCTGATTTGACTTGCCAGTCATCAATGTCATCATGCCTATTGGTTTCCTTTTCTACGACCACTCTCTCTTTCCAAACAGATTTCAGCATTTGAGTTCCCTATGTACAGATTATACGTCGTCAGGGATTCAACTTTTTTTTGTTTGTGATTGTCATGGTTGCGGTCATCTCAGTCATGTCAATGCATGTTTTGCGTTTTAAGAAGCATTATTTTACATAAAACCAGCGTGACTCAGGCGACTGTAACCATGGCAATAACGGACAGAAAAAAGTTAATTCACCCTCAATATTTTAAATTATTCTTATAATTTAAATTACATCGTCAGTGTTAAAAATAAGTACAAATACCTTTTGATGCCATGAGTGAAGTTTGCAGTGTTTTTAAAATACATGTAAATAGCTGTTTTGAAGTAAACGTAATATATGTTAAGCCAATGTTTTCATGTAAAATATTATCATATTTATTTTGTAATTTTGTATTGATCTTAATAAAATGCACTTTTGAAGTGTCACAACTAATATGTTATTTTTATTTTCATATTTCCAATGAAGGAACTCACTATGACACTACTTCATAAAAACTAGTTTACATTATAGGAATGCATTTACAGGGGCGAACGAATCTAACAAATATGTGAATCTCTTTTAGTGTGTACTTCCTTTGTGTTATGTTTCTAGGACAATGTTAATCTGAAAAAGTAATCTAAAATAAAAATACTAATTATGATAATTTACTAACACTATTTATTAACATATTTACAATTATTGTACTCTGTCCGACAATGTCTATCAATAGAAAAAGGCGGTAAACTCCAAGTATTGCGCGATGGGTTGGCTACCCATAGAAAAAAATATTTGTCTCGTTTTTTACTGACGGAGATTGTTGAACAGACTATATTCACTATTTTACACTCTAAGCACATGTCTATCCCCCCAACTAACATCTCTATAAAACTCGCTAATACTTGTACGATACAGTGGTACCCCAGTCAAAACAGACGATTTAGCCCCCGTTATTTTGACCGCTACAAAATCACCCGGCTTCATATCACCATCGAAAACTACCTTCATGTAAAATTCGTTGCGTCCTAGCAACTGCCCTGTTTTGGGTACAGCGCCCTCTATTAGTACTAGATGTATGTTTCCGATTTCTGCCTCGTTTAGAGCTTGGCTTTTTGTTCGGTAGAGTTCGATCATTCGGTTATGGCGGAGTTTCTTTACGGAGTCTGGCACGTCGTCCTTGTAGCGGCGGTGGGCAGCAGTTTTCTAAAAAAAGAAATAAAATTTTGCAAAAAGTGGGGCAGAATCCGAGAAACCCCACTACCACACTAGTTACATTATTACTTAGCAGTGCATTTATTTTTATATTCTAACCTACCAGTTATCAGTAAAACTGTGAAACGGCGGCAAATTAAAAACGTGTAAGGCAAAGTATTAGCTGCCCATAAAATAGTACATTACGACACAAGTGCGAAAAACAGGATATCCGAAACAAGTGCCAATGTTTTAAAACACGACCGAAGGGAGTGTTTTAAATCGACACGAGTTACGAATTTTCTTTTTGGACGTGTCTCGTACGACGTTTTTTAAAGATGGCTCTCCGAAGTTTTGGACCTGACGTAAAATGAGCCACTTCTCGTACTAGAGCCCAAAAAAGGCAACATCTGTATAAAAAAAATTGTTTCCGCTGCCTTTTTCTACTGACTAGCTGGTTGGCCAGAGTATTTAAGATACACGTTCCTGTAACCTGCTTTTGCATTTTTGCAAATAGTAAATATAATATGTACTTATTTTTCCTATGAAAGACATAAGATTTTTTCATGATAAACAAGCAAGCAGAGTGCTTAAAAAGAGTAAGTAAAAGTACCCTAAATTCGTCATTTTTTTTAAATACCTTATGATGATATTGATGATGTAATTACGTAAAATTTAAAACATAAAATGAAATGTTGTAATGATAAAGTGTTTTGTAACGCAGCGTAGGATTAAAATACTCAAGAAATAAAACTATGAAAACGGATAAACTCGCGTATATTAACTAATTTTAACTTCATTCCGACGTTTCGAACACTTTACAGGGTTCGTGGTCTGCGGATGACTGACAATGGAGGAAATTTGATAGATCTACCTCCATCAAAATAAGAAAGATAAGTACAAAACTACCCACCAAAGAAAAATTACTAAACCACAGACAATAAATTTTAAGGGTGGATGTACATACAAAATTTGCAAATTAAGCTAGTTATTCATTACAAATATTTTCAGAATGAAGACAAGAGACAAAATAAATAATCTACGCCGGTTCTATCCCTACGCCACTGCCTGAGAAGTATTTCCTTCCTTTGTATGATTGTATTGTTAGGAAGACATCCCAAAATTGGGACCGGCAAGAAACTCAGCGGGACAACTCTTTTCAAAAAACATTTGTAGTACATCTTAAGATCATCATGCATTAAACCAAAACATACAATTTTGATTAATAAGGAAATTTAAAATAATTTTGAAAAAATGTTGCCAGTACTAAGAAGGGGGGAAATGGTCACCACCGCCAAATACATCAGCCTCACGGTTTATGTCTAGACTGTTTCTTTATCAGATGAACAACTGGATCCCAAGCTGGTGGTAGAGACAAGCTTCTTTCCATTCTATTAAAGTTTGGATATTTCATTATCTCAATAGCCTCACGCAACATTCTAGGAATGTTTCTCTTCTCCTTAACGAGAACCAAAGGCTTGTCAAACTTAATAGAATGATTCGGTCCATCACTGACATGCTCCCAAACCGCAGACTGTTGTCGACGGTGCTTGACATCGGCTATGTGTTCCTTCACCCTAGTAGTGATATTCCTCTTTGTCTGCCCAACATATGAAAGCCCACATTCACAGTCCAGCTTATACACTCAAGTAACACATAGCCGATGTCAAGCACCGTCGACAACAGTCTGCGGTTTGGGAGCATGTCAGTGATGGACCGAATCATTCTATTAAGTTTGACAAGCCTTTGGTTCTCGTTAAGGAGAAGAGAAACATTCCTAGAATGTTGCGTGAGGCTATTGAGATAATGAAATATCCAAACTTTAATAGAATGGAAATGGAAAGAAGCTTGTCTCTACCACCAGCTTGGGATCCAGTTGTTCATCTGATAAAGAAACAGTCTAGACATAAACCGTGAGGCTGATGTATTTGGCGGTGGTGACCATTTCCCCCCTTCTTAGTACTGGCGACATTTTTTCAAAATTATTTTAAATTTCCTTATTAATCAAAATTGTATGTTTTGGTTTAATGCATGATGATCTTAAGATGTACTACAAATGTTTTTTGAAAAGAGTTGTCCCGCTGAGTTTCTTGCCGGTCCCAATTTTGGGATACCTTCCTAACAATACAATCATACAAAGGAAGGAAATACTTCTCAGGCAGTGGCGTAGGGATAGAACCGGCGTAGATTATTTATTTTGTCTCTTGTCTTCATTCTGAAAATATTTGTAATGAATAACTAGCTTAATTTGCAAATTTTGTATGTACATCCACCCTTAAAATGTATTGTCTGTGGTTTAGTAATTTTTCTTTGGTGGGTAGTTTTGTACTTATCTTTCTTATTTTGATGGAGGTAGATCTATTAAATTTCCTCCATTGTCAGTCATCCGCAGACCACGAACCCTGTAAAGTGTTCGAAACGTCGGAATGAAGTTAAAATTAGTTAATATACGCGAGTTTATCCGCTTTCATAGTTTTATTTCATGAGTAATCCTCGCGGTAACCGAAGAAAATATTAAAATACTCAACTTAAACTAGTGTTATGATTGGCATTTTTGTGAAACTCAAATCCTTTTTTTTTTATTAAATATTTTAATTTGTGTTTTTATTTTTTCCCAAGTAGTTACACTACTTAATATCAGGCCTAATCTACGGCTAAGACCGAGTGGCCGAGCGGTACAGGCTTCAGCCACGAAAGCTGAGTACGTGGGTTCAATTCCCACCTCGGACGTTGGTGATCTTGGTCGTTTTTTCTTTGGTATACGACATCCAATATTTATAATTTAGTGTTATAATGTCTAGAGTTTAAATAGTCTTACCTCTCTCATGCTATAGGGAAACAAAAAGGCAATATTGTAGTCAACCTGCTGCATCAGAGTCATCGTCTCTTCGAATTCTTCGTCCGTTTCACCGCAGAAGCCGCAGATCATGTCAGTGGAGAGTCCCACTGCGACAAAATAATGCAATACGTAATGTCAATTCCAAATAACCTGCAGAAGATGTGTTTTAGAAAGGCACTATTGTCATCCCGGTCAAATCAGTGGCCTATTTCACCATAATTACAAGTGTGACAATTGTAAAATATCACTGTTACTGACGTCACAGACCTCCGTAGGCTACGGCTACCGCTTACTATCGGACGGTCCATGTGCTTGTTTGCCACCAACATAAAATTATTACTAATAAAATTATTATATCGTTAATAAACTACTTTTTATTTTCCGAAATCCGTGACAATTGTCGCAAGGTTTAGTACAATTTTCATTAAATCTTGACTTTCGCTACAATTGTCGTGTTTTTTGTGACAATTGTAATTTTGCTTCGCAAAGAAGTAGATATTTACTGCTGATTTATTATAGTTCCTGTACTACATTTTACGTTGGTGGCAAACAAATGCACGGCCCTTCCGATGGTAAGCGGTAACTGTAACCTATAGACGCTTCTGATTGGAGAAACAGGAAATTTACAATTGTAGCACTCGTCAATGTGGTTAAATTGGGGCCTGGTCCACGAGATAACCGCCATGAGGAATGTTAACTCGACGTAAGTCTCAGCTTATAATGATGATTTGGCTATAACAAGGTTTTTCTGAAAAAAAAAACAGATTCTGATCCCTATATTCACACCACTCACCACCAGGTATAGTTCTCCGGACATGGTCGACGAGTTGCAAGTAGGCCTCCCGCGAGTACCCGCGCCGCATCCGCTCCAGGACAGTAGTGGAGCCCGACTGCGCCGGCAGGTGAAGTAGCTTGCAGATGTTGGGGCGCTCGTTGATTAAATAATTGGCTATTTCAGGGTTTTTCTAAAAAAACCGGTTCCGATCTACGGGTTATTCCCACCTGTTACCACCAACTTGACACCAGTGGTAACAACTGGGATTTTTTTCCCACCTGTTGCCACCACAGTACTTGGTGGTAACTACTGGGTTTTTTTCCCACTAGTTATAAATAAAAATAAAATAAATAAATATCTTGGGACATCTTACACAAATCGACCTAGTCCCACGGTAAGCTCAATTAAGGCTTGTGATGTGGGTACCAGGCGACGATATATATAATAGATAGAAACATTTAGATACTTAAATACATAGACAGCCATGACCAAGACTAGTTACCACTAAAATATTTGGTTAGTTACTAAAATAATTAGTTTGGTGGTAACAGTTGGGAATTTTAATTCCCAGTTGTTCCCAGTGGTAACAAGTGGGAAAAAAATCCCAGTTGTTACCGCTGGTGTCAAGTTGGTGGTAACAGGTGGGAATAACCCCGATCTACATTCACACTACTCACCACCAGGTATAGTTCTCTGGACATGGTCGACGAGTTGCAAGTAGGCCTCCCGCGAGTACCCGCGCCGCATCCGCTCCAGGACAGTAGTGGAGCCCGACTGCGCCGGCAGGTGAAGTAGCTTGCAGATGTTGGGGCGCTCGTTGATTAAATGCAGCACCTAATATTGTCAGTTTTTGAATATGGGCCATTCTTACAACCTTTGAAAAGTTTGAAATAATTAAGAAACCGTAAGGCACTGGTCTCACCGCGAGCTACTAAGCAAAAGATACGCACTCCCTTGTAAATAAAAGAGACACGGCGATACTCGCCCGGCGGTGATAGCTGATAGCTGGGCGATTATCGCCGTGTCTCTTTTATTTACACGGGAGTGCTTATCTTTTGTTCGTGTTTATAGTAGCCGATAGTTCATAGCTTAGTAGTTCGCGGTGAGACCAGTGCCTAAGGTTTCGTCATTTTTCGTAAAATTAATGTTTTGGAATACCATTACTTTCATTTTCTCTCATTTGGTTGAAAATGTGGTTAAATTAGGATATCGATTCCGATAGGTTTATACACAGTGTTTTTATTGATTTCCGTTAAATTAAAGGGAAGCTTATTTATCAATTTCTCTAAGAAACTAGTATCTTAAATCTTACTGTTATTGAGTTATTAAAAAAATGAGTTTACTACACCTAACAAGTGTATTGCAACCTTTATTACATCCTAATGCTACTTATTTTTACATGTGCCGTCAGTCACCTGAAATTAACTTTTATGTTATTCTTAAAGTTCTCTCACACTTACAATTTCATTTATTATGTATGAAAACGAAAAAAAATTTTTTTTTCGAGTTTGACTAAAAGCTATATACCAGGTAGCTCCAATTAACGTACCAAGCAGCCTGTTAAATTTATGTGTCTGTGAAATTTAAAAAAACACGGTGTATAATAGTTCATCACTAACTGCAATCAATTGAAATAATAACTAACACAATGGAGACCTGAAAACTATGTAGCATGTTCTTATTAAATTATTTGAGGTCCAATTGTTGTTTAATGTAAGTGGCTAGGTTCTCAGATTATTACATGAAAATTCTTTAATTTTGCGGCCGATGGAGCCGAATCTGAGAATGTCAACTACTGATCGCCTTTTCTATTTTATTAATATTCATCTAAGAACGCAAGCTTAGGATTGGACAAGCTAAGTAAGTATGATAGATTTTAAGTTTAACTACGAAATAAGACTTGGTAATTATCTGCGACGATATAATAAAACATGGACGTCTAAATAAATAAAATAATAATAAATAAATATCTATGGAGAAAAACGAAAGTGACGAACGGCAAATGTACATGGACAATGAAATTTGTTTGGATTTGGACTTCGATGAATCTACAGCAATAGGAAACGAGATGAACGAAGAAGAGCAGTGGAAAACAGTGGCAAATGGTCGAAATATAAGAAGAAGGGCAATGGGGCCCGGAAATGAAAGATTAAATATGAAATATAACAAAAGTGAGGTTATGGCATTTAGCGGTAACAGAAATATGAACAGCGGGTGTTACTCGGATTTGGAACGCGCGTCAAAAAGGGGAAGAGAGGTGAATAAGGATGAACAGTGGAAAGCAGTGGGTCGAAAGGCAAAAATATTTAGCAAGATGACTTCAGACAACAATGCGCCGGGGATCCCGGAGGATGCAATTGAAGTTTGTATGACAAGTACTGAGAAATTACCGAAACAATTCGGTTTAGCGAAGTTATTAAAAGCCCAAAACATACAGTGCATAACAAGAATTAAGTTTATCAATGACTACAAAGTACTAATTCATTTTAATGACGAAATCAGTGCAGATTCTTTGATACAATCGAAACGCTTTAACGAGGGTGGCTATAAATGTCAAAGAACACTCGAAAATAATCAGTCATACGGTGTTATCTATAATGTGGACCTGGAATTGACTGAAGAAGAAATACTAACAGACCTAGTCAGCGAAACCGCTATTTTGGCAGTCAAGCGTTTGAAACGCAGAAATACTATAAGCGGAAAGTGGGAAATGAGCGAAAGCGTAAGAATCACGTTTAAAGGGGCTTCTCTGCCGACATATGTGTATGTTTATGACACAAGAGCCAAGGTCGCACCGTATAGTTACCCGGTGACACAATGCTCGCGATGCTGGAGGTACGGCCACACGTTTAGAATGTGCCCTGCTAGTAAAATAGTCTGCCCCAAATGTTCAGAAAACCACCCTAACTGTGAGACAAGAAACTTCCACTGTAACAATTGCTCGGGTCGTCATATGGCGATGGCGAAAGATTGTCCGACATATATCAGGGAGCGGAAAATAAGGGACCTCATGACTAAATTTAATTGTTCATACAAAAAAGCTCTCACAATGTACACCATATATATTCCACCCTTACCTTCTATGTATGATGGACAGCCGAAGGAGTCACCTTCCCAACCAGTTGAGTCTGAGGTGTTACATACACAGGAACAGATGAATGGACAGGAGAGTAGTAGCTCTAGCTATGCTATGATAACCAAAACGAAGAAGACTAAGACAACAAATAAAAACATAAAAGAAAAACATAATAGTAAGAAAAACGACTTAAAAGTAGATAATATATATGATGACAACATGTCGGCAAACAGTGGCAGTGACAAAGAACAATTTATTGGGCAAGACGAATATCTAAACCAGGAGCAGGAGAGAAATCGTAGACAAGAAGAACGTTCACAACACAAAGATAAAATTACCTGGCAGTTGCTGTTGAGGAAACTTAAGAGAACCTTGTTCGAGGAGGAAGGTGGCTCATGGAGTAATAAATTAAAAATGTGTGTAGATATCATTATAGAGGGTGTAGTATCAATAGCGCTAAAATACATGGCAGACCTACCATATTTCAATACTATTAAACAATTATGGACAGCCACAACTCACAACTTGCCTTAAAAATAATACAATGGAATGCCCAGAGCATTCGTCCGAAACGATTAGAATTGGAGTCACTTTTACATCAAGACAAAGTACACCTAGCCCTAATTAGTGAAACATGGTTGGATCCAGATTCTCAATTACATATAAGTGGTTACAACATATTTAGGTCTGATCGAGCTGATGGATATGGAGGCGTAGCAGTTTTAACCCACAAATCAGTTCAAGCTCAGCAATGCAATGTTCAAATAACAAACACACAAATTGAGGTAATTCATGTCAAGATACTGAACTGCCATCACATAGAAAATGTTTTATCAATATACTGCCCGCCGTCAGCTAATACCTCATCCAGGGATTGGGACCAGATATTTTCATTAGTTAACAGAAAGTCGCTTATAGCAGGGGATTTAAATGGTCACCATACTAATTGGTCAACAAAAATAGATAGGAGAGGCGACCAAATTTTAGATGCCAGTATAGATCACAATTACATCTCCCTCAATGATGGTACTCACACAAGAATAAAGTTAGTAAATAATCTGGTACAAAAGTCTTCTCCTGATCTCACTCTCGCCTCTTCAGATATAGCATTTAAGTTTAATTGGACGGTACAAAATGAAAGCCTTGGCAGCGATCATCTAATGATCAAAATAAATACCTATGTTGAGAAATCTGAAAATCACAAAAAGAGACGTAATTTCAAAAAAGCTGATTGGGGTAAATATACGACGGCCGCGCAAGAACAGTTTTTGGAGTTCCTGCTGCCGGAGGATCCACAATCAGCATATGACAAGTTTATGAGTGCATTAGAAAAATCAGCGGATAGTACAATTCCTATTACTAAAATATGCAACGACCCCCTTCGTCAAGAAAAATTTACCCCAAGACCGTATTGGACACAAGATATTTCTAAGGCTGTTGCCGAGAGACGACGCGCGCTGGCTAGCTTCAGACGGAACCCTACACCTGACAATCTGGCTGTTCTACAGAGTAAAGTTCGTGTTGCACAAAAAGTGATACGCCAAGAAAAAGCTAAGTCGTGGAAAAACTTTTGTGATAGTGTTGATTGTGCTACGTCTTCTAGTGAAATGTGGAACAAGATGAAATGGTTGAAGGGCTATAAAACGCCGAGGTCAGCAATTACTTTTGAAAAGGCTGAAAATCTCTTATGTAGTTTAGCGCCAGATTATGTTACTCCTGCAGCACCTACCTTTATAAACAATAATGTACATTTGTCATCGCCGGTATCGGTACAGGAACTTAATAATGCCATCAAACATTCAGATACAGCGCCGGGTATAGACGACATATCATACTCAATGATCAAGCACCTTCCATATACAGCTAAACAGGTTATGGTTAACATATTTAATATCTTTTTAACTCGTAGCTTTGTCCCAATTCAGTGGCGTAACGTGAAAATCGTTCCTATACCGAAACACGGCGCGGGCACAGGGCCAGACTTGACTTTTAGACCAATTTCTCTTTTGAGCTGCCCATGCAAGATATTTCATACAATACTTACTCGTAGACTTGAGTGGTATATAGAAAAAGGTAACTATCTTTCAGACGAAACAATAGGTTTCAGGAGATCTCGTTCATGCATGGATAATCTTACTAGGCTGGTTTCACGAATTCAGACTGGATATACCAATGGGCTTGCCACAGTGGGTTGCTTTGTTGATATTGACAGCGCTTACAATAATGTCAGCTTGCTCAGTCTTTTGACCACATTGGACCGCCTGGGTGTGGGCAGTACTATATGTAAATATCTATGGCAATTTTTACATTCGCGAAAACTTGCTATTGAATTGATAGGTCATGAAACCTTAATTCGTGTCACAGGAATGGGTTTAGCTCAGGGGGACCCCTTATCCCCTTTATTATTTAATATAGCCACTTTAGAGATTTGTAAACAAGTAGGGAACATATTTGTATCACAGTATGCGGATGATTTTGTGCTTTATGCCAGTCACAAGCAAATAGACGATGCAGTTAGCGTTGTCCAGGATTCCTTAAATGTTCTTAATTCCACGGTAGAAGAAATGGGTTTAAATGTATCGCACAAAAAAACAAAAGTCTGTGTATTTATGAGAGGGCATCCTAGGAACGCTAACAAATATAAAGTAAATTTACAGGTAGATAACAATAGAGTACAACAAGTAGACAGTGTTAAATATCTAGGTATGTGGCTGGATAGAAGCCTAACGTGGGCACGGCATATCAATGAAACCCGTGAAAATACACTGAAATTCTTAAATGTTTTTAAGGTCCTAGCTGGATCCAAATGGGGTATTCATCCGACTCACTTGAGGCGACTATACATTGCAATTTTACGCAGTAGACTAGACTATGGGTGTTTTCTATATGATGTTAGTGTTAAGAGTCATTTGCTCAAGCTGGATAAAGTACAAAATCAAGCATTGCGGGTGATAGGCGGATTTATACGTAGTACACCGATTCACGCTATGGAAAGTGAGCTGTGTATCCAACCACTTTTCATTAGAAGAAAATACCTCGCTGCTAAATTTTATTTAAGAGCGAAATCATTTGAGAATAATATTACAATTCAGGTGTTAGATGAGTTAAGTCGTTCCTGTCAACATATGTACTGGAGAAGTAAGAAAAAACCTTTACTTGTGGAAACTTATAACCAGTATGTTAGCTATGCAGTTCAATCACAGTTGAAATTACCCATTTATTCATTAGACACCTGGATTAGCAGTTTTGATGTATCAAGTAATATTAATATATTTGTTGAAGGTTTACAATCAGCTAAAAAGTATGTACAACAGGTAGAATTATATAAACTTTGTTATGATCTTTTAGGAAGTAAATATAATTTATTTTATAAGATCTTCACAGATGGATCCAAGGAAAAAAATGGATGTGGGGCTGCCTTTTTTGATCCTCAGCTGATGTTACGAGGAAAGTTTAATATTCAAGCTGAAATATCAATTATGCACTGTGAACTCATTGCTATTGCCGAAGCTTTGTCATATTTGAAAACAATAAATTGCAACAAGTGTGTCATACTATCAGACGCAAAGAGTGCCCTTTCACATCTGGCTCGGTTACCCTCGGGTAATCGAGGGCATCCGATAGCCTACAACATCCTCGAATCCATATGTGAACTTCGGAAGAGTAACAAGGAAGTGATATTCCAGTGGATACCCTCTCATGTCGGTATCATGGGTAACGAGGAGGCAGACAGGGCGGCGCGACATGCAATAACCGACGGTATACCGTATAGTTGCCTACCGTTACACAGTGAGGTCCTAGGTAAGGTAAAAATGAGCTGTAGGGATGCGTGGAGCGAGTACTTTGACGAACGATCACGTACAAAAGGAATTTGGTACCGAACTATCCAATGTCAGCCCCCTCGTATACCCTGGTTCGATAAACACTTTAGGAGGAAAAAGGTAGTGGCATTATTAAGGCTTCGTTGTGGACACATTCCATCAAATAAGTTCAAGTTCATGATGAGACTATCAGAGTCACCAAATTGTTTAGATTGTGACAAACTTGAAGATGTCCAACATGTGCTCATGGAATGTGTCCGCAACGAGGATAAACGTCAAGACATGTTCCCAACTCCCACCAACATTGGGTCTTGCAACAGCATACTGGCTTCGCCGTTGTCGGATGAGGCTGGTAGGTTGTGCAAAATATATTTTAAATTGTTCTGATAAACATACATAAATATTATATTTTAATTAACTAAGCAACATGTGATCTCATCAACGAGGGTGACATCGTCACTGTGTGACGAAACCCTTTTCTTTTTAATCAATAAAAGATTTAAAAAAAAAAAAAAAAAAACCTAGTCCCACGGTAAGCTCAATTAAGGCTTGTGATGTGGGTACCAGGCGACGATATATATAATAGATAGATACATATAGATACTTAAATACATAGACAGCCATGACCGAGGAACAAATATTTGTGATAAATAAATACACAAGTAATGCCCTCGCCGGGATTCGAACCCGGAACCTCCAGCTTCGTAGGCAGGGTCAATACCAACTAGGCTACGGAGGCTGACAAACGTCTAACGCTAGCCCAAAAATGTCCCCAAAAGCAATTGTTCAATTGTGCCAAGATGGGCACGACATAGCGTTTTTTTTAACACCGCGCATATTTCGGCGCAACAACTTTGACAAATGTTTATAGAATATAGCCAATCAAAACTTTGATGGACCAATCACAACTATTTTTAAATGGCGGTTTAGTTTTTATAGGTTGATATTGATATTCATTACAGCGATGCATTGAAGTGATGACACTTGTCAACTAAAATTCAGGACCGTTTTTGAAAGGCAATTTAATATGGCGTGTGGCTTCCATGTTTTATTTGTTCGTAGGTAATTATGTAGTAGTAGTCAATAAAAATCACGTGAGTAGACAGTAAGCACGGGTTCTGACCTCATCGGGAAAGTCCTTGGGATGTGCCGCCGTGAATCGAACCCGCACCTCGGGTACCGCAGCCGACACCTGGTCGAGGAGATCCGCGAAACGTAACCCGCCTTTCTTTGGCTTGTACACCGTTTTGAACCCTGAAACGATTCAAAGATAGCATTTACCTACCTCCTGCCTACATGTCTGCTACCCAAAGTAGACAAGCCTACATTTTTACTCTATGTACCTAAATTAGAAAAAAAAATTGATTTGGAAAATTTTGACATAATGTAGGCACGAGATTAATGAATACAATGTTTATATAAAGCTGACCATCATCATCATCATCATCAGCCTATGATAGGCCACTGCTGGACGTAGGCCTCTCCTATTAACTATTATGCGATAGACGCATTAGGAGGTAACTGCCCATAATCGCCACGCTGGGCAAGCGGATTGACGATCGCAGTAATGTGTCCACTATGATGACGCTGCTGCCCATCATCATTTATCAAATAATGGTCAGTGACACTTAAATCCCTTAGTGGACTCTTACGACACCCGGAGGAGTTAGAGTGGTGACAAATGTATTCTTACTGCCGTCACCACACGGCCCCGGCACAAAGCTGACCGAATATAGAAAAATTGGCACGATTTTGATGAGGATGACGATTGATATTCATTGTGATTCCGAAATCTCTACCATTTTTTTTTTACATGCTTTAATTTTCTTTTTAAACTGGGCTGAAATAATAATCTCTTGGCAAACAAGCATATGGAACTCCTTAACCTTTCCGGAACATTTTGCTGTGTATCTATTCACTGTCATAAAGTTCTGACAGGGATCCCTGTGGTTGTTGATGTTCTGTCCAACCATAGATCGAAGCAGTTATAAAATGGATGGTATTGCAGGGTGAACGATATGAAGTGTTACCAATTTCAAAGGACTGCAATTTTTTAGTTGCTACAATTTATTACTATAAGTAGGAAAAAACAAAAGTAAAAACATTACATTTTGTGATTAAATTTACTTTTAGTCAATATGACTACCTTTTGCCTTGACTTCCTTCAAATAAAATTATTTGCTCGCAGTACGTTTGTGATCCAGTGGTAGTGATATGTGCCAATGAAATACGATTGCTTTCTTCATTGCATTGATACTTGCATGTTTAATTGTTCTCACCTTTCTCTTCAAAATAGATAGAAAGATAAAAAGTTCAAAATTCACTGCACTGGAGAAATGACAAGTGAAATTCGGTTTTCAGCCATTTTTGGTTTTACGAGCTTTATAGCCGAAGCTCAGTCTAGTTCTTATGTTTGCAGTCTACAACCCAAATGTTTGCGTGCCTAAGACTTCAATGCGGTGCTCAAAACATATTTCTGATAATAAGCCACTATTACTTTGACACCAGGCTTAATAAAATCTACACGGTAACACTTCATATCGTTCACCCTGTACGAGTGTGCTGTCTCACCTTTAGCCAGCTTAGTATCCTGTCTCTCCATCTCCGGGTTCTGCCTAGGATCCCTATAACTGTTAACATTCTGTCCGAGAAGAGTAATCTCCTTCACTCCGCGGTCCGCGAGCCAGCGCGCCTCGTCGACGACAGAGCCGAGTGGTCGCGACCGTTCGCGACCGCGCGTGAATGGCACTATGCAGTATGTGCACATGTTGTCGCAGCCGCGCATTATGGAGCTGAAAAAACAGACCATTACAAACATAGTAGGCTATTTTTTTCTAATTAGGAAAAATTGCAGGTTTTTTTATGTAAGGTTGAGCCATATTTTTTTGTAAGTTAGGAAATGACTTTTAATCTTTTTGTAATATCAATTGTTTGGTGAATTTTAATACCTACTATAAACCTCAGTTTAAAGTCATCCAAACAACAAAATAAGTAGAATTTCAGAACCTACTGAGAACAAGATTAGGAAGGCATTCTTTTTCGAATGAAGGCATAATTTTATTGTTGTGTGTTGAATGTTAGCTATAATTTCTGTACATACATAGCATAATAAACAAATATATAAATAAATGAGAGACTGGAGGAAAAGCTTATGTTTTAAGTAATGCAAGAAACAGACAAATGGAAGGCTTTGCAACAGGCCTACATCAAAGGACAAGTTGGAGTTTTTAATGGAATTAATGAATAAAATCTATTATCATAATTAAGCCCCTAATTCTGAAATTAGAGTGTCTCTAATTGCAGTAAGTGGCATGGCAAAAGCCTCCTCCAGCTCTTTCCAGTGCACTCTGTCCTGAGCCTCCCACTTATAAAATAAAATACCCACTAATAAAAGGTTAAAACTACAATAATAATTAAGGCTATTTACATTTCTTTTTTAATTATTTACTATGCTAAAGATACAACCTAAACACAAGATACTCACATGAAAGCAGAAACACTGTCCTGATTAAGTCTAACAGGCACCACATCGGCATATGTCTCATCTAAAGACAGCAACACATTGACGGCAGTTTGGCCACTCTCTGTGAGGGCAAGCAGCCGAGGGAGGTCCCGGTAACTGTCTGGTCCGGCAACTGAAAAATGTGACAACGTTTTTTTCTCAGAGTTTAAGAGGTAGACCACGAAGAGGCTATATGACACAAATAAAGGAGAAGGTGCATGTCGCATCGTACAAGGAGGTGAAAGATATGGCAGAGGATAGACAACGATTTGTGATGACTCAGAGTTTGTTATGTCTTATACCCTCATTGATAAACATTTCTAGGCTTAACAAACTGATAAGTATTACTAGATGTTTTTGAATAAAGGGCCTAGTCTTTTTATATGGATGATTTTAAACTTGCTTTAGTACTATTAAATTCAATTTTATCTGGGTATAATTAGTTACGAACTACGGACAAAATTAAAATAACTTTACAAGAAAAACTATCTAATGTTTTTTTTTTGGGTCAAACTATACAATATATATAGCAAATTTTGATTAAATCCTTCCAGCGGTTTTAACATGAACATGTAACAGACAGGGAGATTGAATCACTTATGTATTTATAATATTGTTATAAAGCATTTGCACAAAAGGTGAATAAAAAATGAATCTTACCAACATCAACAGCTTTTTCTTTTTCAATTAGTTTAGTTTTTAGCCGCTCTGCCATACAACCCAGCAAACCAATTTTAACTGGTCTTTCCTTGTTTTTCTGTGCCCGACGTCTTTTGAACCCTCGCAAGTGGTCTAAACGATGCCAAATCTTACTCTCAGCCCCCTCCCTGATGGCACACGTCATTACTAAGAATATATCTGCTTCTTCCTCAATTTCTGTCTTCTCAAAACCCTCTTTTTGTAAAATAGACCAAACGATCTCAGTGTCGTTCAAGTTCATTTGACATCCGTACACATCGAAGTAAACCTTGCGATTTGAAGCAAATGTAACATTTTCTGGCAAATATGGTATGTGAGGCCTATCCAGGAGAACCGGTTCAGAGTCTCCAATTATAAACTCCTTTAGGCCTGGCCCCTGTTTTATTTTATCACGTATTGAAGTTAGTTGGTTACTGTCTGATAAACATCGACAGTTTCTGGATATATATTTACTGGATATTCTCAGGAAGCGCTGAGTACGGTGCAACAAAGACATTTCTGATTCGTATGATTATATTTTACATATTATAATCTCTTAATTTTTTTTAAATAAACATGAAATTATATCTCAATCACGTAACCTCAAACTTTGGGGCTCGTTTGTTGACAACTGTTTGTCAAAATAAGTAGAATTTTTCTTTAAGAACATCAACATGCGTAAATCGGAATACGTGTTAATCAGAAAAATACGCTTTTAGGTGTGTATACACGATCCATTCCGAATTTCCTGCATTATTTTTAAGTGTTGGCTAACCTGATTGTAATATCATTTCGTTTGCCACTAACTGTGTTCCTCTATTTTTTTTGGATTATCTATGAAAAATAAAATGGCTGATATTTGCGATATGTCAACAGATCTTGAATAAAATTTTGATAATTCTGATTAATAGCAAGAAAACCAAAGAAATTCCATCAGCAAGGTGAAATCAACAATGAGCGGTCGTTACGACTACGACAAAGGTATTCGAATGGCATAGCGTTATAAGAAATTATCGACGCTCGATAAGTTAGACGTAGGCTCAATTAAGTATTTTTATTTATCGTGGCCAGTGTTGCATTGGCAGGGTCGTCTCGATGCGCGCGTGATGATTCTAGGCACGACAAGCGGCGGGAGCGCGTCAGGTCGCGGTCGCCTCGCTCCAGGTCTCCTAGACGGCATCGGTCGCCTGAAACCAGTCACAGTCGCTACTCTAAGGAACGATCAAGGGAACCAGACACCAATCGTGATAGTAAGTACATTGCCCATCCTATGTTGGCCCATTGTGTCCTATGAATGCTTAAGTTTATATGAGGTATAGAGAGATTATTCAGCACTTTAACGGAATTGAATTAGAATTGTATTGTTTGTCTTTTATATTCTTTACTTATAACTTTATTTTGATTACTCGGTTTATTGGTTTATGCTGTAATTTCTTGTAATATTTTGTGATCAATAAATAATTCATAAAGGCATTATCATCATGTCCAAGCCACTCATCATTACATCACACAAGTTGCTTTATTCATTAGTGAAATAGGCTAATAGGTAAATTACATGCCATTATCAGTAATATCTGTGGCCTAGTTGTTCTTAATTACCTCTACTGAAAGGGGAACCATTTGGGTATTGGTTTACCAGTATAGGTAGTACAAGAATTTAATAACTAGCCTAATTGTTCATTCATGGGTGGGTGCTAGGGCCAAGGAGGCTTGAACACATAGTCCTCTATTTATGCCGAATTATGAGCTAATTGTTGTACAGTGTTCAGTAAATAACTTGATTACAATGTAATATAGAACTCATCCAATTTTATATTTGTAGGAGACAGAGTTCCAAGACAAGGCAGTATTCCAAAGCATACAGAATGGGATGAATCCAGCGACGAGGAGGTCCCAGCCCCGCCACCTCCTCCTCGTATCAGTAAAATCAGCATTGGCTTCGCAAAACCAGCGGCTCCCATCAAGATGAGCTTAGGTGCCAAGCCTAATGTGAAGACTCAAAAGCCTACAGTTGCATCGGTGTTTAATGATGATGATGATGAGCCTGAGGAGATGCCTGCTGAAGCCAGGATGAGAATGAGGAATATTGGAAGGTGAATAAACTCAAAATGTATAGCTACATAGGAGCATTCCATGAAAACATCTACTTTTGTCCATACATGACGCTACGCTAGCTACCCTAATAAAATATGTTGGCTGCTAAGAAACACTGTCAACCTTAAAACCTTTATATGATATTATTATGACCATACTTGGTTACCTCATTTTATTTCTCAAAGGTTGAAATGACTGTCCGTACGTGACGTTTTTATGGAATGCTCCTTAGTTGGTGAAAGATTTAAATGCTGCAAAGGTAAAGTCAATTCTTTATTCAAATTGGCATAGTAACAAACTTTTTTGAATGCTCTAAGTTACACATAAAATTAAAACTACTTCCGTTTCTAACCCTACACCACTTTCACCTTTTAATTGGTGAACACCAGGATTTTATAGATTTAAAAAACCTCAAAAAAATTCTGTGAGATAGACTTTCTCAAATAAAATCTGATACTTTTGTCCCTTGGACAGAACAGAATAAGTGACAAAAATTGTGTTATCAAGATTCCACCAAGATTTAAATTGTCTCATTTTTCACAGAGAAACTCCAACATCAGCCGGCCCGAACTCCTTCGGGAAAACAAAACAGGGCTTCTGCGACGCCAAGAAGCTGTTTGAAAAGAACCTGAAGAATGCGCTAGAAACTAACGAGAAACCTGTAATGGGGAAATTCCCACAGACTATCTATAAAATCAAACCTACATGAGTTTTAAAACTTATAAATATTTAGGTCTTTGTGAATTATAATGACTTGCAATTTTATCTTCTAAACTCACAAAATGTGAGTTCTCACAAATGCTACGAGCTAGTTATCTAAATAATGTATGGAAACATTACAGAAGTATTCAGCATTTTATATTTTATATTTATGTTTGTCTTTCATTAGACCAAATTCTTACATAGAATAGATAGATAGATCTATGAAGTGTTTCAGTTGCTCTGTTGTTTCACTTATCCATGAGAAAAGATTACTGAAATAGAGCACCCTGGTTTATACAACAGGTTGATTTAACAAACGAATGAATAATAAATGAATTAATCTCTTTTTATCACACAACAAAGCTATTTACATCTTTAATTATATTAGAACCAAATACATATTTTTAGGCATGTCATTAAGACTTGCTTAATTATTAGATTTGGTATGATCATTAAAATCATTATAATTCACATAGACACTGTTATAATGTGTACCTAAAACTTGGATATAACCGCAAACATTGAATATTTCTAGTAACTATGTCAGTTCAATTAACCCTTTACCTCGATGGATCAAAAATGAAGTGTTGAAATGCACTGAAAATAGAACATAATAATAGTTCGAAGTGCCATATATTAAAGCTATCATTTCTTAAGGGCATTTATCCGAGCGTTTCAACCGCCGTGGCCGTGACTTCGGTGGTGCAAGACCTTTTGGATATATTGGTAGACATAGTTGACAACTACCAAGATAAAATAAAATCGGGTATTGAATAAATAATAATGTTGCCACCGAAGTTAAGGCGGTTGAAACGCTCGGAGAAAAGCCCTTAACTGATAACTAAAAATGTATTCAAAATATGTTAGAAGCAAGCTTCTTCAAACTCTGTTGATAAGTTATAAACTCATAAAGTATTGAAGTGAGGTAGATTTTCCATACCTCTCATTCAAGTTAACAGTTTCAGTGCGGATGACACGCCAGGCGTGTCATCATATTCTATGGCGTGAGGCACGCAACGAATTGGTTATATTATTATCCAATAAGTCACATGATTTGTTGTTTCTCCATGGTAAAGGGTTATGATATAAGATACTTTCGGGCATTTCTATTTCTATTATTATTATACTGGAATTGAGAATCCCCATATTATTTCAATCAGAATCACAAGCTATTACGTTTGTACTGAGAAAAAATGTCCCATAATTTTGAATACAGTCTCCTAATCTGTGGAATTTCAGGGACACATTTTTCGCATAATTGTATCGAACTAAGTGATTGTACGTGAGAATAATACAATTATTCCCAGGTCTAAAATGCATAGGAATGCCCATGTGACATTGAATAATTTCATGATAACTCCTTGTGTTATAAAAAGCACCTAAAACACTTCAATAAGAGAATGTTAAAATTTATGATTAAAGTTGGTTTTCAGCTCATGTCTAATGTTCAGAGATGACAAACATGCGTCATTGTTCGCAATAATATGGACAAGACTCCAAAATTTATTGAATAATATACTAATTAAGCATTTCTGAAAATCACCTATTTGTAACCTTTGTAAATAGTCATCTTAACCTCTCGTATGCCGTAAATATTTTTCTCTAATACTTTTCCCGTATGCGGATTCACGTAAAGGCATACGAAGGCTTAGCTTCGAAATCAAATTTCAAGCAATTATTTGACTAATTCTTTAATCAACTTTGGAGTATTTTCCACATTATTGTAAACAATGATGCCCATTCGTCCGATCTCTGCAAATGTTACAATGTTTGAATTGACAATGAATTATATTTTATGTTAATGATGGTGCAACGTAGGTGTTTAGGATAGGAGTTTTAGATTTTGAGTGTTCCCATATTTTTACTCCTGAAAAGTGTTAATCACAAAAGTTTTCATAACAATACAGCGTGTTTTCCAATACACCTATGTTTTGTCATGGCGTAGAAATAATGCTGAACTATGATTTTTTTAAATAAATGTTTACAGTTTCACTGGCTTTTTCCACATTTTAACGTCTACACAGCCTACTAGGTACTTGCTGCTAGGAGATTTTATCAATGAAGTATTATGTTTATTGAAGCATTTAAATAACGCCTTAAAATACAGTAACGCATATTTATACTATACGTAAATAGGCTGTTTTTTAGAGCCAAGATCCTTCGATTTTTTTGTTATTAAATCGAATAGAAGTATAAAAGAGAGAAACAGTCCAATAATGAAGTAATACAAGCTGAAATATGATCCATCACTCGTTTTAGACTTTAATACTTCGGAATAGAGTTGAATTGTGGTAGCATCTCTAATAATTTATTATGGCACAGCTCTCATGTGTGATCACAGTTTGTTAGTCACTTTGAATCACCTGAAAATATTTTACGACTTCTGGGCAGTTTTGTAAAGTCACAATAGCCAAAGCGACATACAAAATGGATATGGAAAATCTCCATAGGACAACTATTGAAACACGACTGTTTAATATTGATGGTCTTTCAAGTTCACCTTGTTTCTTGTTTAAAAAGTACTGTAAGGTACGTTTTCTAATAGTAGTCTAATATTCCTAGCTACAATATCTAACAGAGTATTGATTTGATTCTAATAAGGTGTGAAAATCTTTATAACAGTCCTCAAATTAGGCAGCCACCATTTTAACACGTTCAATTCGGTAGGGGGTCTATCGACCCCTTACAAAGTATGATTAATTACGAGTTAAGCTAATTGCCGCAGCGAAGGTGTTAAACGTCATGTTTTAGGGTCATACAGCGTTCGCGAAAACAGGACATGCGCCAATATGAGAGAAATGGGGGTACTTAGCCCCCCCCACACACACTGGACTTAGGTATGCCTAGGTTCTGTTTTAAGTGTAAAATACTACGTAATGATCGAAGTCCTGGATCCGCGCCTGAAACGGGCGTCTTTCTCGTGGACATTGCGAAAGGTAACGGTTCTGCGACATATACATGAGGTTTTGACCATTTGACGTAATTCTTAAAAGAAGCCACCTATCGGCTTGTATTCATTCGTCCAACAAGGAAATTATTGTTCCAGAGCCCTTAACTTTCATATGTCCACAGGAAAGATTTCTAACCTAACCTAAGTCAGACAAAACAAAACGGTATGACCCTTTAACTTCTATCTAGGCGAATTTCCGTACATCTGTTATTTTTCTCACGGTAAAATGCTACTCAGAGGTTGGTCTTTGGATATCGAACACAGATGTCGCTTTTACTGTTTCATTCATACAACGCCATCTGTTTTCATCATGAATTTTGAAGTTCGAACCATGAACCTTGATAATTATGAAGTCTGAATATTTTGTGCCCCACACGCCAACGACTTTATAACAAGTCACAAAATACTAAATAATTATACTCCTTCATTTGACAGTTGTTTACGTGTAATTTAATGCTTTGTGTTGAAATCGCGCAATTTTTTTCGGTCAGCCCAATGTTAAATTAAATCAACACTCTGCTATTTTATTTAGTAAGTAATGCCGTAGTGTTCATTTCCTGTCACAAGGAGGTTAAATATTGAAATAATGTGCCTTCAAAATATGAAGTCATTATTTTATGATTCTAATATTTATAGATAACATACATGGCATGGTTTTCTATTATAACACTCACTAGATGTTTACAAAATTGTGATGTATTGGATATTTTACAATTGTATCAGATTTTCATAGGTTGTAGCGACTATCGTCTCAGCTAGCTTCTTCGAGTTCAACGATTGTGTTTATGGGAGTTGAATATAATTTTATTGCTCACATCCTAGTTTTATTTTGTTCATTTTAAACCCATACTACCATCAAACATTCATTACAGTCTACCTACAGATCTAGAATAACAGCACTGATTCAGGATTAATAATGTAATATTATTTCCTTTTATCATCTATCGGGTACAGTACAGATAGAACCACAAAGTAAACCTAAATCCACCATCAAATCTTTTGTAGAGGAAGTCTTGTAATAGTACATTAAATCAGAGGCCGGGAAAATGAGGATCTCCGGCCTCTGTATATTAATAATAACAATGTTGTCGATATTTAAAAAAAAGTTACTTTGCAGACCTAGGCCTGAAAAGTGTTATGAAATTCCATTTCGATCCCAGTGAGTTACTGCGCCCTAAAAGCGATACTTCCGAGTCTATTTTAAGGAAGGTAAAGACAATATTTCATTACATGTTTCAGAAAATAAATTTTACTGCCTGTTGTGAGACGGGATTTCTTAGTTGAATACAAAATTTTCAAAGTTGCTTGCAGCCTAAATTATTGCGCATAATCCGAACTTCTTATTTTCTAGTTTTGCAACCCCGCTCGGATTAGGACAAATCCGGGGAAACCCGGACGGATGGCATTGGCAGTCTTACTCGGGTCTAAAACTGACAGAGCTGCTTAGGTAATTTCCTCTCGACGCGACTCATTTAGTAATATGCTTGCCCGCAGATTTTCACGATGTAACGCAGAAGTAAAGCTGACACTATTTAAAGCGTTCTGTCAGACGTTTTACACGTGCAGTCTGTGGGCAAGTTTTACTCTAAGGGCCTACAATACATTGCGGGTCCAGTACAATAACATCCTTAGAATGCTGTTGAGGCTGCCGAGGCGTTGCAGTGGCGCAAACGGACGACTTCTACGCCATCAGGCGAAAAAGAATAGCCTCATTGCTGAGACGTGTCCGAGGCAGCAGTAACGGCATGCTAAGGGTGTTAGACGAGCGCCTAGATAGCCCAATAATTAAGTACTGGATTGAGGTAGTTATAGGTAGATCTAAGTAGGTATAAGTATTACTAACATAATTATAAGTTTTAAGATATCACTAACAAAATATGGATCGCAACCATGGTCTGAAATAAAGAATTTTTATTTTATTTTATTTATTTATTTAGTGAAGCCACTGCTAACGAAAATACTTTGCCCAACTTCGATAGTAAAGATTTTCTGAGTTTGTGAGCGGCAAACTGCTCCTACATTTTTGAATTTGCCGCCCGTTTCTACAGGCAACTATTGTTAAACAGAATAATAGAAATAATATACGAAATGAGGCCGCAGTAGACATTGGCCCAATTTAAAGGACACAACCTTTGGATACAAGTCAACTATAGTTGCCGATTTCTAAGAATGAACTTTTGACAGTTATAAGTTAATATAAGGTAAGAATCACCACTTTTCCGAGTCTTAACATCATATAATATAAGGCTCATTTCTAAACTGTCTAATTTAATGTTCATTCTTAGAAATCTGCAACTACATGCGATGGAGCATGATTGCTTTGCTCCTCTTTCGTATAACGGCATCCCTTTTTTTTTTTTTTTTTTTTTTTTTTTTTTGGCTTTCTGACGATTAGCCAGCGTCATGTCGTGAGATAATCATAACGAAATAGAATAATAGAAATAAGAATTGTTGCTATTTCCAAGACGACGATAAATAAAAATAAATACATGTATCATGTTTATGTACAGTCAAAAACAAATACAATAATATATATATATTAAAAAAAAAAAAAGGAAAAGCAGAAGGAAGAAAGAAAAATAAAATCAAAGTTTTAATTTATTATATTTACAAAAAGAAGCTAGTGAAGAAAGGACGGAAATATCTTTAGTTTTTAGAAGTTCTAAAATAGAAGTGGGAAAAGGAATTTTAAAATGAGTAAGGTCCGCATATAGACCTTCATGCTTTAAAGAAGGGCAAGTGAAGAAGATGTGGTTTAAATCACCTTCCTCCAGCCCGCATTCGCACAGAGAGGAGTCTCGGGCGTGGATCCTTTTTAAATGAACAGGGGAACAACAATGACCCAATCTCATTCGTATAATAATTGAACAATATTGCTTTGGTATAAAGATTTTCGAGAACCATGGTTTTCTAGGTATATCCGGTTGTACAAGAAAATAAGGATTGATTGAGGACCGATTAGCGGCAGCCCATTTGGCAGACCAAATTTGAAAAAGCCATTTAGATGCTAAAGGAATTAGATCAAAGCAGTAGTTTCTAAAAGGTGTCTTGTCGCCACAGACAACAGCCTCCTTAGCAACGCGGTCAACCCGTTCATTGCCTGAGACCCCTGAATGACCCGGAACCCAAACCAGGGCAACTTCAAATCCCCTTTTCTTACAAATAAGAAGATTCTCTTTGATTTGAAATAATATCGGATTGTGAAACCTAGACGAAAAAGGGTTCGCCAGTAGAGATTGTAGGCAACTACGGGAATCCGAAAAAATAAGGGTTTTCCTTAATTTGAACAGTAGAATAAACTTCACACTCTCTAAAATACCGATACACTCACCCGTATAGACTGATGTTTCGGGGGGACATTTAATTTTTTGAACTATGTCGTACTGAGCGTGGAAAATTCCCACTCCCACACAACCAGTCGGGGATAATTTTGATGCGTCACAATAAATAGTGTTCCAGTTACGCCAATCACGTGAGAGGATCTCGTGGAGGTATTTATCTGCATAGGGATCATTGCGACAAATATCAAAATTAAGAATAATACGAGGTTGGTAGGTGATAATTGAATAATCATATTCATACAGAGGAAGTCGAGGGGAATGGAAGACAGGGTCTTTGATGGACTGAAACTTTCTTAAACTAGTCACCAGGCAAGGTTGATTAGGCCCATTTTGTATGAACGAAGTTTTAAGGTCGTACAAACGATGAATTAAGGGATGATACGAAAATTGAAGCGACCGAAATAGAAAACTATCAGCTAAGAATTGACGTCGCAAAGCAAGGGGAGGTTCAGCACACTCTATCTGCATGGCTTTGATTGGACTAGACCTCATTGCTCCCAGGATTATTCTGAGGGCTTTTGACTGAATGAGGTCCAGTTTTTTCAAACCAGCTTTATTTCCTGGAACCAACAAATAAGAACCATAATCTAGAACGCTACGTATTATAGCATTATAAATTAACTTTAAGGAAGTAGGATGAGCACCCCACCAAACTCCCGCCAGGCACCTAAGAGTATTAAGCCCACGCTCACACTTTTTGACCAAGTACTCAAAGTGTAGACTTCCGTTTAGTTTAGAATCAAGAATAATCCCTAGAAATTTATAGGATAAGTTGAAAGGGATACTAGATTTATTAATTGATACATTTACAATCGGTAGAGATCTTTTTCGACTGTAAACTACAGCACAGCATTTCGACGGGGAGAGGGACAAACCATTATTAGAGAGCCAGTTATTTAAAGACTGGAGGGAGAAATTGATAGCCACACAGGCAGATTCCAAGTTTTTATTAGATGTGTAAACTAGTAGGTCGTCTGCATACTGGAGTACTTGGCAGCCAGAAACTGATTCTTCCAAGTCATATGTGTAGAGATTGTATAGTAAGGGACTAAGGACAGAGCCCTGAGGTAGCCCGCGCCAAACCAATCTTGATGAATTGATTTGGGGGTCTTTGCCTCGGAAAGAAATTTCTCTCTCGGAAAGTAGATTACCAATAAGGCAGGCTAGTCTCATTGGAATATTCAGTGTGTGTAGTTTATCTCTGAGAATAGGGAGCTGAACATTATCATATGCTCCCTGGACGTCTAAGAATACTGCTAGAACCGATTCTTGATTTGAAAAAGCCAACCTTATGTCAGACGTGAAAATAGCCAGGCTATCAATTGTGCTTTTCCCCTTTCTAAATCCATATTGAGATTTTCCCAACAAATCGTGACTTTCAAGAAACCACTCTAGTCTATTTTTGATTAGATGCTCCAAAATCTTCGTTAGAACAGAGGATAAGGCAATAGGCCGGTATGATTGTGGGTCATTAGGGTCCTTACCTGGTTTGAGTATGGGTATAATTACTTGAAATTTCCAGGAACGAGGCGGCTGGCCCGAAAGCAGAATATGATTAATAAGATTAAGAAAGTATTTAAGAAATCTGTCACCTGCTTTTGCTACAAAAGAATAAGGGATACCATCGTGTCCTGGGGCGGAATCTTTTACCGCTCCAAGCACATTCTTGAGCTCCACAAACGAAAACAATTGGTCTAAGGGATGAGATGAATGGTTATTCAGCAGATTTATAGAGGAATCGAGAACTCCCGGAACGTACAGAGGAGCTATTTTGGCAAGAAATGACTCAGCCCATTGTAAAGTATTAGGGTAAGGACAATTGCAAGGGTTATAAGAACTCCTGAATTTTCTAATATTATTCCAAACAATTGTAGCAGGAGTTGAGGGACTTAGAGATAAGCAAAATGACTTCCACCCTTCAGATTTTTTATTGCTTAGCAGGGTTTTTGCAGCTGTCATGGATTTTGTCAATTGTTCGTAATTCTCGGATGACATATTTGCGGCATAAAACCGCTCAGCTGCCTTCCTGTCCTTAATGGCCTGAGTGCACTCACTATCCCACCAAGGTGGAGAAGCAAGCTTTCCCACAATACAGTTTTTAAGAGGGAAGGTCTTATCAGCAGATGTCTTAATAGCTTGGACTAAAGTAGCAGAGCATAGTTCTATGGAGTCCACAGTGATAGGAGGGAGCTGGAAAGTTTCATAGTCCAGCAATTTCCGATATTTATTCCAGTCCGCGCCATTAATATTATATACTAATAGCGGTCTGTTTACAGTGGGTCTCTTTGAGGAAACAAAAGCAAGGTGTAATAAAATAGGAAAGTGATCACTACCGTAAGAACTGTCCAAGACCTCCCAGGAAACCCGAGAAGCAAGAGAAGGAGAGCAGATCGATAAATCGACTGCACTAGCTGAGTGATTAGGAAGAGAGCGGAGAGTGGGGGAACCCGAGTTCAGTAAGCATAGATTGCATTTGTCTAGAATCTCTATAAGGAATTGTTCACCTAGAACCTCGTCAGTTTTATCACATCCCCATAGAACATGGTGGACATTAAAATCCCCAAGTATCACAATAGGTTGGGGGAGAGATAATATTATCTTTTTAAGAAGTTTAAGAATGGCAGAGGAAGGATCAGGAATATAAAGGGATAGAAAAGTTATGCCTTCTACCCGAGCACAAGTTGCATTAAAACCACCAGGTGGTTTATCAGGTAACGGAATAGGAGAGAAAGAGATATGATCTCTAATGAACAGGGCACATCCAGCACGACCATCTGCCCTGCAGTCCATAAGAGAACAATAACTAGGAATTTTGAAATTAGAGTTTTCCTTTAGCCATATTTCCGATATGGCTAAAATAGCCGGATTATATTTGTTGGTAATATATAATATTTCTTGTTTTTTATTGGAAATACTTCGGCTATTCCATTGAAGAATTACTTGGTCCATTGTGACTAGATGAAAGGAAAGATGAGATCGGAGGTGCAACGTGGGAAATCAAAGTTGGATTAGCCAACGGATTGTTAGGAGAAAAAAGTTTAATAAGGGATGTGATAGATTTTATGAGATCTGAAATTAATTGTTGAGTTTTTGGGGGTTGTTGATCAAGGTAAACAGGCCTAGATTCTATAACTGGATCTCTTGTCAGTAAATCATGGGCCCTCTTGTCATAGCCTTTTTCCAACCGAGGAGGAGACCGAGGTTGGCGAAAAATAGTTTTTTTGTAGGACGTCTGAGGAGAATGGGAAGTGGAAGCTGTCACGTTGGCGTATGATTGATGACTAACTTTAACATGACGATTAGATGCTTCAATATAAGAAATATTTTCATCGGCCATGGTTTTTTTAATGTTCGTTTGGCGGATGTATTCAGGACAAGATTTGCTATTTGCAGAATGACCAGCTCCCAATCCCCGAGGGCAATTGCAACAGAATGGCTGAGGTTCTCCATCCACATTGCAATTGTCACCTTGATGACCACCTCCGCATCGGAAGCATCTAGGGAGGGACCTACATTTTTCCTTGGTATGACCGTAACGACAGCATTTAAAACATTGAATGGTTGGGTAACTGTACTGTTCAACAGGTAAAGAGTTCAAACATAGAAAAACTCTTTTTGGCAAAATTTGACCATCAAAAGTGACAATCACTGTTTCCGAAGGAAGCCACGTGTATGTACCGTCTGGTTTAGTTTTTTTGAAATTAAGTCGTCTTATTTTAATGGGGACAGGACCGCCCGAATTTAAGGGGACCTTAAGGTTATCAAGAACATCCTCTGGAGACCAATCAGCAGGGATTCCTCGCACCAAACCCATCCTTGTTACATTAAAGGAAGGGATAGAGGCTTTGAACTTATTATGGGATAAGGTGGTAGATTCCAGGAAATGGTTGGCATCGGCAGCTGAATGGAAGCTAAGTGAAACTCGGTTACGCCCAATTCTTTTTACCGATCCCTCTATAATATTAGGGAATTCCCGTTTCCTACTTTCTAAGAACCGACCAAACGTCACAGGATGTAGAGTAGTGCCTGAATCTTGTGTCATTTCAATTTTTTGAACATAGACCAAAAAGGGGCCCTGGTCATTGTTGGAGTAATTGGTACGCCCAATTGGAGTATGGGGAGAGGAAGGAGTCTGAGAAGGAGTTTTATTTTCATGAGACTCCAGAATTAAATGAGCAGGTGGAGTACTTATTACAGACTGGTTACGAGATTGTTGACCAGGAGGTAACTGACTATCATCCGTGGAGCAATGGGTCTGATTAAATTCCACATTAGAAACATCCGACCATCTGTCGGAGGGGCTGGAGGATCTAGACCTGGCTCCTTTGTCCTTATTCAAGTTCTTATCATTCTTATCTCTTTCATGTATTTCCTTCCTTTTTTCTCTATCCCGATTTATATGAACACGCTCCATGGTGGAAGAGGAAATCCCAGATAGGTGGTATTTTTCGAATTGTTCATGCTGAGATAAACTAATATTTAAAAAACTGGGCTTTCCCCGCTCCCCATGGTTTAAAGCAACATCCTCATTCATGAGGATGTTGTTTTGGTTGCCATGGGCAACCCCCCTTCTAGATGAAAATTTCTATTGTATAAACTAAATAATACGTCTTACCCGAAGTCTGGAAAAGCAACAATATATGAAATAAATAAATTACATAAGTATTAATTTTGGCCAAAAACACAGATAAGCAGGATTATCGCAAATAACCAAGAAAATTATTTAAATTAACGAAAAACCGGCAACGACACTCAGCTGACAGCCGCCAATCTCCGATCCACGGCATCCCTTATAAACCAACGAGTACGGCGACCACTGGACTAATGTTGGCAGGACATGAATGTAGGATTAATATGGATTTGACAACGTTATAATACTAGCAAGAACGAAAGGGATGGTCTTATGAAACTTTTTACTAGTGGAAGTGAAAAGGAACGATAATCGTCCGTCCTTATCACTGCCACTATTTTTTGTGTGTGTGTGCATTAGATGCTAAATGTAAGTGCCAGACAAATGCGTTGAATACGTCACTAAGTGCCTGTGTGGCACTTTCTTCTTAGTAGTAAGTGACTATGTCTATCCCTCTTAGTGGCACACTATGTGCGGCCCCTCGTGGCAGGATGACACTCTTCACAGAAATAAAAAAAAACAACCATAGATTTTTACATTTTTTTAATTATAAAGTAACTCCCTACTTCCGCTGCGCGTTCTGCGGGCGAGACATGTCGCGCGGGAAGTTGCTCTTGGGCGGCGTGCGGATGCGACGGTCCTTCTTGGACCTGTTTCGCACGACCTTGCTGTGGATCGCACACGACACGCAGTAGTGGAGCTTTGCGTACAGCTTAGGCAGCTGGAATGCTGGAAAAGATAATAAAATTTGTTAAGGGAGGTGTCACTAATGATTAACACGTTTGACGCCGGTGACACAGCGTCTGTGACCAACAAAATCTGATTCCCATGCCAGTGACACATATGTGATCAGAGTAACCTTATTCTTATGCCACTAACATAAATCAATATCTTCCTCCTATGCCAGTGCCATAGAAATACGAACGTTTTTGACACAAGTGCTGTGTCGCTGGCATAGGAGTACAATCGGTTCGGCCACACATTCGTGACAATGGCATTGGAGTTCTATCAGATAATTTTGATCGGCATAGTATTAGCACTTAGTGAAACAGTACTGGAGGCGAACATGTTAAGAATAATTTGCAGGGGGTTCAGTAGATAGCCAGCCAACTTAGGGGTATTTCTCAGAACGCAAATGGACATCTCATTCATCTGGTCACTTTTTTTGGAAGTGGCTGAATGATTTGAGGTTGGTTTTGGTAGTCTTATAGAGAAACGGGTGCTGTATCTGACGGCCGAAAATGCTACCAAAAGATGCAACCACTTCCAAAAAAAAGTGACCAGATGAATGAGATGTCCGTTTACGCTCTGAGAAATGCCCTTAGGGCTTGTCCATTAATCACGTCATACTATATAGAGGGAGGGGGGAATTATCACCGTAGGGGAGGGGGGTCATCGGACAAATCACGTGTAATTTTTTTGTCACTCTGCTGAACAGCATACTTTTTTTTAAACATAACCAGGGTCACGTTTTATAAAGTTACATTTTACAATTTTGCTGTTTGCCTCGCTAATGCACGCTATCCTGAAAATATCACCAAGTATCACCATGGGGGATGGGGGGGTCTAAAATAGGCCAAAATCGTCTACGTGATTAATGGACAAGCCCTTATCTGTAGAGCAAAATTGAATGCTACCAATAAACATGTGACCATTTTATACAAATTTAACTAGGCCAAGTCCCCTGGTGCTAAATACATATGTGTATTGTTGAACCCTTTTTTTTATTTACAATCTTTTTCTACAGACCAATTGGATTTGCCCCCGACTACAGGCCTACTACAGGCCTACGCACGCTTAACCGTGTCTGCAGTATGGAAGGGATAAATGAGAGGGGTAATACATTCCCACTGAAGTTTATACCTATTCTTTCATGTTTGGTAAACGCACCACAGGACCAGTCATGCTAACAAATTATAAGGAATCTGTAGTTCTAACAAATAAATTATAGTTGGAAATTTCATAGAATTAACTTTTGACACTTTAGATTGAGCCTTATATGTATACACTGTGTTTTTATTGATTTCCGTTAAATTAAAGGGAAGCTTATTTAGGTCAAAAATAATCAATTTCTTTAAGAAACTAGTATCTTAACTCCTACTATTATTGAGTTATTAAAAAAATAAGTTTAATGACTGAATAAGTGTATTGCTACTTATTTTGACATGTGTCGTCAGTCACCTGAAATTAACTTTTGTGTTATTCTTAAGGTTCTCTCACTACCATTTCATTTATTATGTATGAAAATGAAAAAAAAAAAAATTCGAGTTCGACTAAAAGCTATATACCAGGTAGCTCCAATTAACGTACCAAACAGCCTGTTAAATTTAACGGAATTCAAAATAAACACGGTGTATATGACATTAAGACTATCGGAAAAACTGTCAAAAGTTAATTTTTAGAAATTTCCATCTATAAAGCATCACAGGTTTCCATCCAATTCTCCATTTCTTCAAATTTTATGATCATATAAAAAATAATTTCAGAAATGGGATTTTTTTTAACAAAGGTTGTTGGTAATATCCCCAAACATCATACAAAGCAACCATAATTGTTGCTTTAGCTGTATGAATATTTGGATAGGGGAAGTGTGAAGGGTTGAATATCAATGACAACAACTTATGAGGTGCAAAGTGCTAAGGTTTGTTAATAACTTAGAACCTTGTATGTTATTGCCGTTGATATTATTTAGAATGTAGAATAGCCCATACATAGAAACAGCTGCATTCGGCTTGTGATCTCTAGCAAACCTTTTATGAAGATGAAGTAATTTCAGAAGTAATAAAATATTCATAGCTGTTCACATTATCTTATTAGATCTTTATGCTACAGAACTTTTGACATGGTTGTCTATAATCCAGATTCAACCAAATTCATTGTTTGAATGTGAGGTTAGGTTAACTATACAAATAATCAATTCTTTGCTTTAAAATTGTTGATCTAAATCTTGAAGTAGTTGACAGCAAGCCAAGAATATCCTGCACAAATTAAGGCATCCTTCCACTGACAACCATATAGGATTAAGAATTTGGTTATTTTACTAATGAAACCCTCACTAAAGCATGTTTCCTAGACATGTTTGTAAAATAGTGGTATGACAGGATATTATGTCTGTTTAATTATCATGAAATGAGCTCAACTTACAGTTGTATACTGAGGCTTCGTTAATATCTCTGACGGCAGCCGCTTCGACAATGTTCCTGATCACGAACTTTTTGATAGCCTTATCCTTGGGCACGCAACGCGCGCAGTTGGTGCATCGCACAGCCTTCACGTGGCCGCGGCCGTGCTTGGCTCGTCCTCCATTACGGCGTTTGCGAGTCTGCAAAAATTCAACAAGAAATACCAAGTTGAAGCCACATGTTCCATCGGCGCGATAGGTGACGCGTGTATGACATTTCACACTGGAATCCTTGAGATAACTTATAAACTGTTCTTGTAGATCACTGCCGTTAAGATTTAACTATAATTATGTAATTTACACTAATTTGAAAGTAATTTTTGCATTAAAATTGTACGCACCATGATTATAACCTCTGTTTCGGTAAACGAAGAACGACGGAAAAGAAAGAGGTTATAGACAAGAACCACTTCCGACCATTGACAATGACAAGAAATGTTGCCATGTAATTTAAGGATGATTTGACATTCATTTTGGCTACGGTTCAGAGTTGAATAAAATTATTTTAATTTGAATGCACTGGGATAATTAAATTTATGTCAATAAAATTATACTTACGTCGGAGAAAAAAATTAAAACTGCAATCTTTTCTTTGTTTATTTTTCATAAAGTAGACCACATCCGTTCTTCGTGAATCATTCGATTTCATTTCATTCACCGTCATTGAAAAAAAAATCTACTTCTGTTCTGTCACGAAATTGTATTTATTTAATTTTAGTCAATGTGTTACATTATTTTCGTTGCTTTATAATAATAGATTCTTAATTAAATTTCAATAGTTTAGCTTTTTATTAACTGTGCTGGTTATATAATAAAGATAAACATGTTCGATGTGTGTTTGTAATCGGCCACATAGTTTACTTCGTCGCAGCACGATAGTCCCAGGCTGGCCATTAGTGATATATTTCACGGTTCTCCGTGTCCCGCGATGTGGTTTAGATAGTGAATAATAAAGTGGAACGCGTGTGAAATGTCCCAACATGGATGCCCAGAGAGACTGTCGAATAGATCGAAGGGTTTCCAGGACGAGAGCTCGGGGCAGGGTACGATGGAGGTGTTGGTGGAGACCCTGACGGGGACCGCCTTCGAGATGACGGTGTCGCCCTCCGACACTATCTTCGCGATCAAGTCGAAGATCTTCAGGGTGGAGGGTAAGTTACACAACTATCGTTACATATTTCGTGATTGGTTATGCGTCATTCCCAATCAACAAAGGAACGGATTTTTGCGCAGTTATTTAACAAATTGGCATGCCAGTTGATCAAATACTGCCAGAGAGTGAACTGTACTGTGCCCTGGATACCTAGATCTCGGTGATAAAGCACAGTCAAGTGTTTGAGAGAAACAACAAGCATAACTTGTGGCAATACAAATATACAGACAACAATTAACCCAAGTTATCTTATTCTGGCCTGAAACATTGTTGTGCTGGTTTATTTAGTGGACAATTGACATACTAACTCTGTTTAAATGCTGGCATTAACAGGCAAACAACCCATAAAATCAAAGCCAATAGATGTAGAGCAAAAATGTTTTTTTCAACTGGTTTTTTCTATTTATAACTATTGTATGTGCATTGTTTATGTTGAGAGATAAAACTATTCCACTTAACAACATAATAGTAATGGCTAGAAAAACATTAATGATAAACTTTTTAATATGCAAAAGGTAAAGTTGCATATTGTCTTTTAACATACTAAATATGTAGATATATATTTTTTCAATAATGGGATAATTTAGAAAAATGTTACTGTGTGATTGATAACAGGAAAAATGTACATTTTTTAGCAATGAACCCACAATCATATTGACCTTGGATTCCAATGTTGATGTACTGTACAAGGTCTTCTATTATAAGAGCTTCGCATATACACACTGATTTATATTTTTACCTGTTGCCATCGCTTTGAAACTGATTATCTTATATCATATTTATGTTAGAACTATGTAGGTATGTTTGGCACTGAGTGTTTGACACTAAGATTGTGCGAGTTAATTGTAGGTATTTTATAATTGTTTTAGAAATTAGTGTTGTGTGTGTGTGTGTGTTATCTTTATTATGATTATAGATAGAGGAAATTCGAAAGGAGGCCTGCACTAAAATTGTTGAAGCTTATGTAATTTAATAGCAAAATTTAACTCTACAGTTAATGCTGTATATATTAATAATAATCTGTATGTTGAATTTCTTTCCTAACAAGGTTTTTTCTACTTTGTTACAATTTGCCACATCAATAGGACATAGTGTATATATGACTAATTAATTGATAGTTTTGTTATGACTCTTTATTAATGAGTCCATTCATTAGTCTCATATTCCTCATTTAATTTAATAGATAAAGCTAAGTTCAATTAATGTCTTACAATATGTTAATGAATGATCCATTACTAATATTACATTCATTAGAAACACAACTCCATCCATACTTATTATTGCTTATACAATTATAGAGCCACTGTAATAAAAAGTAGCTTGCTTGTTATTTAGTACGGTCAAATTGTACATTAAACTCGCAAAATATGTAGTAAAGCTGCATTTTTGGTATGTTATTTAGACACCATAGGGCAGTATAAAACCACATTTTGCAAGCAAAAAAAAGTTGTGCTAGCTGCGTTATACGTGAAAACCTGTGAAATTTACTGTCTATTTTTAGTTTCTGATTTTTATAAAAAAAGCCTTACGTTTTTTGACAATATGTACCAGGTAACGTTTAAAGATGAATGAATTTGTAACAAGATGAGATAACATGCATTACCGTAGGTCTTATAGTTTCAGAGATTCGAGACTTCAAATAGTACCCTGTTTTGTAAACTAGATAAAATGTTGAGTTTTGCTAACGTTTTTGGTTTAATATCGCCTTACCTAATTATGCTACGAAAAACATGAAATAATTATCTTATAGCGCAATTAATATTCTTTAATTTAAGGGTAAAATCAGGTCAGTAAACTTTGTAATTCAAACTAAAAACGCGAAATTCAAAAAGCAGGAGGTCCGCTATCTAAGTTTTTCATACAAATGGCAAGTCGTGTTGCAAAGCTGCAATTTTTGTATATTATATAGGCTCTATAGGGATGTACGAAAATGCATATTACAAGAAAAAAAAAAAGGATTTAGGTATAGGACGTAAAAAACTGAAAAAAAATCGGATTTTTTTTTTAGTTTTTGATGTTTAACTAAAAAACTATAACTTTTTGATACTAATTGCTATAAAACTATGAAAGAATATTAAATTTGAAAGGATTTGAGCTACCTTGCATTACCCTAAATTATATAGATTTAGAGATACAACATTTCAAAATGTGCCCTTCATTAAGTTATGAAAATAAATGCATGTTTTGAAGCCTCGTATACCCCCAACTATAAGACTTACAGTAATTGTTATTGGCTCAATTTGTTCCAAATTTAATGTAGTTATTATCTACAATTACTTTTTTTTCTTAGCGCGAACGTTTTGCCAATATTTAGTGAATAGCTTTAACATAACCTAAAATTTGTTTATGTTTTGATAAAAGGGCACTTTATGAAACGTCGTATCTCAAAATATATATAACTTACGGTGATGCAACGTAGCTCAAATCCTTTCAAATTTAATGTTCTTTCTTAGTTTTATGGCAATCGGTTCAAAAAGATAATAGATTTTTAGTAAAACGTCAAAAACTAAAAAAAGTGCGAATTTTTTTCCGTTTTTTACGTCCTATGCCCAAATTATTTTTTTGTTTTTCTTTTAATATGCATTTTCGTATATATCTATAAGGCCTTTATAATATACCAAAATTGCAGCTTTGCAACTCGACTTGCGATTTGTATGAAAAACTTAGATAGCGGGCCTCCTGCCTTTGGAATTTCGGGTTTATACTTTCAACTACAAAGTTTACTGACCTAATTTTACCCTTAAATTAAAGAATATTAAGTGCGCTATAAGATCATTATTGCATGTTTTTCGTAGCATAATTAGGTGAGGCGATATTAAGTCGAAAACGTTAGCAAAACACAAAATTTTATCTAGTTTACCAAATGGGGTACTTTTTAAAGTCTCGAATCTCTGAAACTATAAGACCTACGGTAATGCATGTTAGCTCAACTTGTTGGAAATTTATTAGTCTTTAAACGTTTAATAACATATGATATCAAAAAACGTAAGGTTTTTTAAATAAAAATCAGAAACTAAAAAATGGCCGTAAATTTCGCAGTTTTTCACGTACTACCCAGCTAGCACAACTTTTTTTTGCTTGCAAAATATGGTTTTATACTGTCCTATGGTGTCTAAACAACATACCAAAAATGCAGCGATACTACTTGATTTGCGAGTTTAGGGTAAAATTATGTACGATTTGACCGTACTAATTACTATAAGAGAATGTACTAGGTATGATTGGCATCCATAGTTAAGGTAATACTTGGGTCAAACACAACGGTGGACTTTTCAAAAGTTAAGGGCTATGAGAGTAAAATTTCTTATTAAACTTGTATCCTCATTTAAAGATATTCCTCTCTTATTGAATTATATGATAAAGATCATGACTACACTCCTAACGGTTGTTTACTATTGGCCACAGAAAGAGTGGCTCTACAGTTCAGCTGAACACACACTTTTTCTTTCCTCTGGTTGATAGTTAACATAATATGAATACTACTGAAGCTGGCATCCATGGGCAATAGTTGCTAACCATATATTTACTTTTCTGCCTCAAATGCTACAATTTGAGGAACTTCAATATATTAGAGACCTATACATCAAATAGAGATAGATATAGACAGATTTTATTTGGCATCAAGTTACAGTGCATCAAAAAAAAATGGGAGTTGGGCTATTGTAAGTTACTGTGTAACAAGTGTTTGCTATACCTATAATATTGTCAGCTAGGTTAAGCGTAACACTGTCTAGACGAAATCGTGTCAACAACCTATTTGATTCCTAATCGAACTTCGTAGCCTATTGTGCTGATTATTATCTAAGTAGGCGTAATATCATACATTCATTTGGCATTCGGCAAAACATGGATGAAATAGCGTACTTGACCCATTTTTAAAGTTTGTCTTAGATTATTAATCAATATCTGATTAACGGAAAAAAAATTACGAAAACGATACTAGCCATGTTAATGCTTGACGTCACTCAAACCGAAAACAAACATTTGACATGTCACTTATCTTATGTTATGTCAATGTCACAGCAAAGCTACATGCCTACATGTCCATGGCGAATTTCACTTGTATAAGATTCGACATGAAGTTAGTTTAAGATCCTATGACGTCACATCATGGCCGACACCGTTTTCAGAGTACGAAATAAAAAAAAAAAAAAAAACAAAATTTTCAATAAAAAATATGTACCCATCAAACACTTTTAATACACCATAATCGAAAAATATTGATCTTTTCAATAAATAGTACAGAAAATAATATTTTTTTGCACTAAATTTGATATGAGTCAAGTAGCCTATTGGCAATAGTAGCCCTACCATGAGCTACCGCCACGTTATTAACACGCGTTTACTCTCTATCCATCCCGCTCGTACTCACGTATTGGTGCGAGCGAGCCGGATAGAAAGTAAACACGCGTAAATAACGCCGCGGAATCTCATGGTACGGCTACTATTAGTTTGTTCATCGTAGAAAAATACACGTGAGGTCTCCTTGTACCCCCTCCCCTAACGTGATCTGTCGTGATGTTTTCTTGGACCCCCTCCCCCCCCCCCTATAGGACTTCGCGTGATTTATGCACAAGCCCTAAATAGTAGGGCTGCCAATGCTGCCATCTCAAAAATCGCAGTACCAAGTAACAGACTCAAGAAACCCGCTTATTTTTTGGCTTAAATCAAACTAAATCGCGAAAAATTATTTTGGTTGTGTGGTTGTTTGACATTTTGTATGGAAGTTTTTTTGCGATTACCTACGGGGTTAAGGCCAAGCCTCGCCGAATGTGTGTTTCACCAACGCTACAACGAGCACTCATGCACACACGCACACGCACGTCTCGCATCAGGCAGCCTTAATCATTATGTGGGGACGACCCAGTCTAAAGCCTCGGCCACGACATTGGTCTAAGGCGACCGGCTTAGCGGAAAACCATACGTGCGAGAGGGAGTACCCATATCGGCATCCCGCTCCAACTCATGGATTCGCTCGCCGCTGGTCGCCTTAGACCAAAGTCGTGGCCGGGCCTTTAGGCACTGAGGTTTAATGGGCTTGTCCATTAATCACATCATACTGTATAGGTTGTTCAAGAAAAAATCACCAATTATTACCATAGGGAAGGGGGGGCGATCATCGGACATCGGATAAATCACGTGTAATTTTTTGATACTCTTTTTCTCTTTGCTGAACAGCATTTTTTAAAAACACTTTAAGTATGTCCAGATGTCATACCCTGAACTAAGTTTTAAAACTTCGCGAACATATACCTCGTAGTTGGCAAAAAAGTTTTTTCCCCATCACGTATGCTTAATAATGTACTTAAATTCAAGTGGTATTAAAAAGACTACTTAAGTTGGCAATAAATTACACGTCATATTGGCTAGGGGGGGGGGGTCCTGAAAATATCATCAAGTATCACCATGGGGGATGGGGGGGGGTCTAAAATAGGCCAAAATCGTATGACGTGATTAATGGACAAGCGTAATGGCGTAATTATGAAGACTGAGAAAACAGTGTTTTTAAATGATTGTATATCATAGTTTCGGGCACGTTCTCTCGGAGTATCATGCTATCGAATGTTCATTGATTCGAATGTTGCTGGATCGAATGTTCGTTGGGTCGAAAAGCGTAGACATAACAAAATTTCGCCCAAATTAGAGTAAATTCCTATTGACTTTACCTATTTCGTATTTAGAACAACACAAACATGTCATCGTTTCAAAAACGTTGGACCTGTCACATTGTTTATACATGAGTCGACCGTTACTAAACATATCGATCGTTCCCATTCCACTAATATCTACAAACTATCATTATTTGGATCGTGGGCTAAATCTACTTATAGTTCATGGGTTCAGGGCCGACTTAATCCTTATTTTTTTCGATCTGATATAATCGATCTGAATAATGTTCCGGCATTTCACGGTCCGTCAAACTATTGACGACTTGATAATCGTTTATTGCGAACCATGGTACAATAGGTGTTAATAGCATTTATTGCACCTGAAAATAACAATAGATTACTACATTTACTACCTGTGCAGCGAAGTGCATCTTGAATAGGTCAGAGTATAGGATTTGAAGCTTATTGTGGTTTTTATTTACTGTTTTACCTTCGAACTATAATAAGTATCTACGGAAATGATCGCTGAAAAGGAAAACCTTCCCAAAAATTATGCTGCCGCTGTTAAAGGCCAGATTAGCGTGGAAAATTTCCGTATTAAATCCCGATTCTTTTCAAACAGCTCGTTTTTTCCGGATTTTTTCGAAAAAATCAATGAAAGTTTCCACTATAATTTTCAACCCTAAACCAATGAGAATTAGATCAAATTTTCACTTAACAGGATAACGCGATGTCATCGAAGAAAAGTCAATTGAAATAGATGGCAAGGAGTGACAGTGACATTGATTATTTCTATAAAAACCCGAAAAAACGAAAAATATATTTCATATATTTCCCAAAAAAAAAACAATTGATTTTTTCCGACATTTTCAACACTAGGCCGGATGCGTGTGGCACGTGCTACCTACTGCCCACTGTGCAAGTCACGCGCACGTTCACGCCACGCAAGCGGTGTGACATCCAATATGACAGTTCTTAACCTGCAACGCCCACGCCACGCCTCACGCACTGCACTCGCTTCCGGTGTGGTTCGGCCTTAAATTCAAACGGAAGACCAGCGCTGGCTCTGCTGGCAAAATGCTGAGTTTTGGCCATTTCGAGACAAAATTTCGTGTTTACTGTTTTGTTTTGTTTCTACTGTGTCTCGAATAAACGTTTTTCTTTCTTTCTTAAATGTGTTTTGATAGATCACAGGCATCTATGTCAAAAATCTATGTCACCTAGTTTGCTATGCTTTAGATTACCTAGTTACGACATATGAGTCACATTCACACGATTTGACTTTTACGGTCATTTTCGGCTTTATTGGTCTTCATTTTTCATGTCAATATTTTACGAAGGTAATTTTCGATTGCTTAGGAGTTAGAACTCGTTTGTGGTATTCCATTAAAAACACCCACCTACACCCACAGACCCGAATTTCACTTTTTTTTAAGATGACTTCCGTAAAACGTGGAATTTTAGAGAAGACATTTTAACCACTTAAGACACACCATAGTTACTTTTCCTATTTTTAATTTGAACCTTGTTCTATATGTAAATTGGTAAAAATTTCGTTTGTATCCAAAAGTAATGAAACTAAGAAATTCTATTTTAATTGTTTCATGAAAGATTCAAATTGGATTGCAACAACAACATTGTAATGCACATTGGGCCTAACGAGGTTTAATATGTGTAGCTTTACCCCCTTATTCATAAACGTTTGCTAACTTAACAAGCCGCTAATAATTGTTTGTCCCTTTTGCTCTTATGGACACATTGTTAAGACCGAAAGGGACAAACAATATTACCGGCTTGTTAAATTAGCAGACGTTTATGAATAAGGGGGTTAGTGTCACAATGGAAAACTGAAATAAAATTCCATGTTGTAAGTAATCAAGCATATAGTATATGGTCTACCCATTAGGTATCTGTAGCCTACGGAGGCCTGTGACGTCAGTAAAAGTGATATTTTACAATCACACCTGTCATCATGACGAAATAGGGGCCAGGTTGTCATTTTCATTATGCAAGGTTGCCTGATATTTATGTAACTGACAATTGACAATCCACTTCTCGTCTGCCTCCGTGGCAGTTTCGTTAAAAAAATGGCATAACGATAAATATTGGACAGCGTTCGCTAGTTGGCAAAACTTCAAAGTGCTATTGTAAATCTCAATGACCCGAAAGAAAAAAAGCTCCCTATTTATAAATTCGTGATAAACATATCATCGAAATTACTTACCCTCGAATGTATTCATGGAATTATCACCTTTATTTCACTCTGAATACGGGTGTTTTTTCTATCAAGTCAGTGTTGCAGTGCAGATATGAGAGCTAGTATAGTGGCCATATGACTTGGGAAATAAATGATATTGGGAGGTCATTGGCCTTGTCAGTAGGGAGACTCGTTATGTCACTTGGGATATTCAAGGGCATGTCGACCTTTTAGTGACACCTGTATGCTTAGCAATGATTGGCGCGACAGTATCTCGCCGCGAGATAGTCTATCCGTCCGTCTTTTGTTAATATAGCTAGTGAAGGACGGGAGATCTATCTCGCGGTGACATACTGTCGCAACAATCATGTGCTAAGCCTGCTGGCTCACCTGAGAGAATTGCCAATTTCGCGCCAGTAAAAGAGTTCGTTGTCCCTTTTGGTCTGATCAATATGTCATATATGACCGAAAGGGACAAACCATACTAATCGACTTGCTAAGTTAGGAGACGTTGTTATGAATGAGGGATTGAGAGGGATAGTAGTTTCGATTATTAGAAGTAGCACCCCTTCACTGGTGGGCGAGTGGGCACGGCTTTTAATTTTTGTTTTCTCTACGATGGCAAGCAGGCATAATTACGCCTGATGGTAAGCAGTTACCATAGCTTATGGCTTCTGAAACTTTAGGACTAGGAGATTCAAATATTGTCCGTTGGAAAAACCTTGGGTAATAGTCAAAAACTATCCCATACAAAATGAAAATTATCATAGTTTCCGAGCAGCGGAATCTCTCTCCCTCTAATGAAACCTTCGTTTGAGTGACAGAGAAAAATCCTCGAAATTTCGATTTTCGCGGTAGTAGGCTACGTTTCCAATTCAGGAACTATGTCATAGTGATGCTTTAAAGCAAATTGTAGGAAACCTAGTTGTCACTCTGACACGGTTTTAAAGTGACATAGGGTTCCAATCGGTTAAGTGTACGTTTATAAGCTAAAGGCACGTTTACATTTCAGTGAGCGATCTGTTTTTAAGTGAAAGCGTGATTCTTAATAGTGAAATGACTCACTGTGAGCTTTGTGGACGTATCATCAGAGTCGTAATGTGTAAACAATAGAATACGCTAGATGACTCGAGAGTTGACTAACCCCGGGTATTCTGAACAAAAACTACGCTAATTTCCCTGTACAATAGGCTACTTGACCCATTTTTAAAGTTTGTCTTATATTATTAATCAATATCTGATTAACGGAAAAAATATATAAATATATTTTTTCACGACCTAGAAAACCGCAGAATTATAGCTTAAAATTTAAACTTTCATTACCGCGCGAAAACGATACTAGCCTTGTTAATGCTTAGATTATCTGTGGTGTGACGTCACTCAAACCGAAAACAAACATTTGACATGTCACTTATGTTATGTTATGTCAATGTCACAGCAAAGCTACATTCCGAGGGGCCGCACATAGTGTGCCACTAAGAGGGATAGACATAGTCACTTACTACTAAGAAGTGTGTGACACTTAGACTTAGCATCTAACACACACACACACAAAAAATAGTGGCACTGTGATAAGGACGGACGATTATCGTTCCTTTTCACTTCCACTAGTAAAAAGTTTCATAAGACCATCCCTTTCGTTCTTGCTATTATTATTACGTTGTCAAATCCATATCCATATTCTAAATCCATGCAACATTCCTACATGTCCATGGCGAATTTCATTCGTATAAGATTCGACATGAAGTTAGTTTAAGATCCTATGACGTCACATCATGGCCGACGCCGTTTTCAGACTAATTTTTTGCACTAAATTTGATATGAGTCAAGTAGCCTATTGTGGAAAACTTCGTACGTACAGGTAAATTTACGAAAGCTGGCACGAATGTATCGAGTAAGTGACAGAATGTATCTATGTGTGGATGTCAAAATGACAGTAGATACAGGTTGGTATAGCAGGGCCGCATACACACAATGATAGATGTCATTCACTCCATTCGTGCCCGCTTTGGTGAATTTACCTGTATCATGGGTTTATTTCTAAACGCTAAGCTATAGATGGAACCAATCCTTAGTATCACTTTTGGTTCAAATTTGGATCTTTTCGGCCTCTGGTCTTTTGCGGATCCTTAGATTAAATCGGATCATTTTAGATCCTCATAAATACTCCCCATTTTATGTATATGTACCATGCGCTTGAAAGTATATGAGTTCAAGGCTAATGTCCTGGCCACGACATTGGTCTAAGGCGACCAGCGGCGAGCGAATCCATGAGTTGGAGCGGGATGCCGATATGCGTACTCCCTCTCGCACGTATGGTTTTCCGCTAAGCCGGTCGCCTTAGACCAATGTCGTGGCCGCGGCATAAGGGCAAACAAAAGTCTGGCGAATCTTTTTGCAGCCGACATCGAAGCGAACCGGGCATAGCAGCAGCTATGTCCGCGCATCAAAATCGTGTAAAAAAAAGCTGACCAAGAGCAAGTCCAAAGATTTCTGCGAATTTAGAAATATTAGACAGTCTCATCTTGTTTTCGAACGTTACCGTAAAGATGTTTTCATATCGGAATCGGAACGCACCCCAGGTGATTAGGTCAGCTAGACGCGAAGTGTGGCAAGGCCTTTCGGAATCAGGGCAAGGATTACTCTGATACTCGGAAATGTAAAATGTACATGTCTCCATCTAGATGTGTTACAGTCACGTGACAATTCAGGCCGTATCTCCGTGGCGTAAGGTGCAATTTGTGGACGTATTTTTAGATATGGTTATCTTTTATTTATACTTCTAGAGTTGTAACTATTATTATATTTTCCGTGTTCTGAAATAGCTGCAGTTAGACAGAGATAAAAGTTTATTCCTAAACAAATTGTCAATGTATACGGTATGGTGGAATATTTCAGAGAAAATAATGCAAATATGCTAATTTGAAATATTTGTTCAAAATATTTAAATATTTATAGTATAGGCAGAATCATTTTTTAAATCAGGTTGTATTGGCATTGCCCTGAATTTATTATTGAATCCAAAAATACATTAGAACTGTCGGTAGATTGATCTTGATCTGTAAAGACAAAAGTGTACAAATCCGTCTAACTTCATACAACATTTTTAACTTCAAACTTCAACAGATGTATCTATAACTTTGTGGCTTGACCTGTAAAGTAAGTCCGCGTTAAACTCACGGCTGCAGCTCGTGGTAAGTAAGCACATATTTTGTATTTTCCGTTAGGACTCCATATTGTACTGCATATAATGTCCTAAGTATAAAGTTATATAAATCATGCGTTTGCGGTTACTCGTGACGTCTATATATGACGCGGTAAACCAATTTGATTGGTATTGTGCAAAGGTTTTACGGCCTTCGTTCGACACACGTGTATGTACATGTATGCATCGTATTGCATACTACGAGAATATACGTAGGTATGTCTAATTGTGACACTCTTCCGTGAAACGAGACTAGAATATAATATAACTAAGCTGGATGATTTCTGATTACGTCGGTATTGGGATTTTTGAACTGATTTTCCTCTAGATTTGATACGCGTCAATGATATCTTAAGGTGCATTCAGACCAAACGAGCATTCGCTATTCTATCCGCCACTCTACGAAATCACGTTTTGTGTAACGATCGAATTTCGTAGAGTAGGGGGTTAGAATAGCGAATTCTCGTTTGGTCTGAATGCACCTTTATACTTTCGTTTCTGAGACACGCGCACGCGACGCACACCCGCACGTCTACGTACTGCACACGGATACGTTGTGGCGCGGCCTTTATTGTATACAAATATATTTATTTAGGGAATCTCGGAAACGGCTCGTACAATTTTGATGTTTATCGATGGCTTGTTATAGATAAATCTGTGTACCTAAGTAGTAATTAAAAATAATAATTAACAAAGTATAATCGAGGGTTGCCTGGTGAAACCCGATAAGTCGTGCAAACCGCTTTTTGAAATACGAACTATATGACACTTACGTGAAGTTGACATTTCAATGAAAAATTATCTCGACTTATCGGGTTTCACCACGCAACCCTCGAATTATTATATTATGAGAAAGAATATGCTTTATGTTTTGTTATGTGTCATATTACGAGTATAATATATGGAAGATATAAATATTGTGATCCATTTTTAAATAAGGACTCGAAGGACGTATTAATTTTTAGTTATTATAAAATAATAATTAGTTATTTATGTGGCTGGCGCATAATAAGAGGCATTAAACATGAGTGTGGTTTTATGAAACGAGCCGTAGGCGAGTTTCATAATAAGATCACACGAGTGTTTAATGCCTAATTATGTACAGTCACATACATAACTTTATCTACATGCATATAATAAGTTTTCTACAATATGTTTATTTTTGTGGCAGCAAATTATTGGTCACGGTTGTAGCGGCGTCCCGGATTTCTGGTGGTGTTTCACACATTTCAACATCACTGTCTTCGTCGTCATAAATAATTTTTCAGTGTAAATATTTCACAACGAACTCGATAATATTTAACTTTCAAGTCAACAGTCCAAAAAAGTTGTATGTTTGAAACCACAGAGCACGGACCTCTTTAGTGTGTAACCTATAGGCAACCCTCCAACCTCCTTGTTTGAAACAATTCAAACAAAACAAATGACTGAACTGACATTAGTTTTTTTTAATTCATAAACCAGGTAAGGTCTTGAGTCGATATCGATTCTCAAATCGATTCTCAGTATTCGACATTTAGAAGAATGTATGGAATATGAATTTTAATGTGAATGAAATTACAAATCGATTAATTCGATAATCGAAGTTAAAGTGTGTTTTTTCTTTTTAACAGAATGTTCGAAATTTAATTGTGATTAAGATATCGGTTGCCGATATCGTAAAGTAAAAATTATGATACACCCACAGATACAGATTTCTTAAAGTAGGCTATTTGCTTACCGCCGCTAAACATATTGTAGACAACTTATGATATGGATGTAGATAATAGTATTTTATGCATTGTACGCACTAAAAATGTCTGTCTGGACATACAAAAGTCCTTCCGTAATATATGTATGCAAATAGTTTTTGTATTACCTAGAACTTAGCTGACCTCGGCAGTGCGGAAAACATGTATTGTTGGAATATTATCAATACATTGTACAGATATCACGACCACTTCAATTCTAAGTAATTTGTTACTAGACTATCGTTTTACACTATATTGTAAGTTAAGTACACCCGGTTGTCTTATCACTACATACTACATAGTATAAAATAAAGTCACTTTTTCTGTCCCTATGTCCTTTTGTACGCTTAAATCTTTAAAACTACGCAACGGATTTTGATGAGATTTTTTTTATAGGTAGAGAAGCCGGGGCGGGTCGCTAGTATTATTATATGCTATAAAATGAACGCTCTCTTACGACTGGAGTATACGGCACAGGTATACCTAAAGGTTTTAATTAGGGCTATTGCTTAAATCATGAGAGGTTTTTTCGGCAACTTTTTGAACAAAGTTTATACCACGCAACCGTCCCGGATCATACCTGGCCCAAACGTCACCATAACCCAGGTCTTTTGCTTCCATAATTAATATAACTAACTACCTAAAACATTTTTTAGAACAGCTTAAATCTGTGCTGCATTTCATTGCAGCATTTTTACTTTATTTCTATCTATCTATCTTGGCTGTTACTCTAAAGGTGGATTTAGTCCAAACGAGCGAATGCTCATTCTATCCTCCACTCTACGAAAGCAACGAATTTCGACCAATCACGTTTTGTGTAGGTAACTAAGGTAACGAACGAATTTCGTAGAGTGGGGGATAGAATTAGCATTCGCTCGTTTGGTCTGAATCCACCTTAATATAATTTCGAAAAGTTGCGTTAATATTTTTTCCTAACTAGTGCGCAAAAACGAATTCTGCGCACGCTTCGCGCGTGGTAAGTTCTCTTTTTGTCGCAATTGTTTGAAAAAAATCGTCCCTTACACGTGCAAAAACTTTTTTTTAACTCGGGTGATTGTCGCCCTCGTTTCACTCGGGCTCCAACTTTAACCCTCGCTGAAAAAAAGTTTTCCCGCACTAGTTAGGAAATGTACTATTACTATTCTTAATTCCGATCACTGCCCATTGCAGTTGTCAAACGAAACAAGGCTATGGCAAAGTCGATAGGGCATCTAAACATAATATTGTTGTTTGTCCAAAACAAAACTAAGCGAGTTCTTTCTTGGCTGGCGGCCACCCGTGATTCATTCTTGTGACAACAGCTAGTCTTATTTTCATTATTTTTTATTGTTAATACGGCCAGTTTTTGGCAAAATTACATTTTTAATACAGATGGTGTAATCTTTAGGCGCTAGTGCGAGAATTGTGTCATTTTACGTCAGGTCCAAAACTTCGGAGGGCCATCTGTACTAGAAAAACGTCGAACGAGACTCGTGCAAAAAGGAAATTTTGTAACTCGTGTCGATTTAAAAAATTTCTCCCGTCGGTCGTGTTTTAAAACATCGCCACTCGTTTCGAATTTCATGTTTTTCGCACTTATGTCGTAATGTACTATTCCGAAAAGTTTTATCGCCAACTAACACCGTTATTAATTTTTGCCTGGTTTAGTGTCCCACTGCTGGGCAAAGGCCTCCCCTTTTTTCTTCCATTCGGCCCGATCGTCACAATTCTCCCGCCAATTTGGATAGAATGCGTCCGGGTGGTCCCGCCTTCATAAACGTAAGTATTGTTTGTTCCTTTCGGTCTTATCAATATGTCTGTAGGATAGAAACGGATAAACAATACTTAGCGGCTTCTTAAGTTAGGAGAAGTTTATGAATAAGAGGTAAATCTTTATTAAGATGAGTGTAACGAGCGTATACTAGTGGATCCTCAAAGCTAGACAATTATTTCGCAGTTACGTGTACTATTGCATAGGTTCTAAGATAATAAATGTACCGTCACATACTTACATAGTAATGCATATTTATTATGTAGATACTAGCAGTGCAATTGCATATTCGTTACCTTTTATGTATCGTTTAAATGTATTTAAATAATGCAAAATTGGTTACCTATTACTGCGTACAAAAAGTGTTAACATCAATATTGTAGACATGGTTTTCTTTTTCAATCATGTACAAAAAATAGTAGATAAGGTGCTTCTCGTAAAACTTTAAACATCTTTCACGCATCCAACATTTTTTTATGGTTTATATGACAGATTAACTAACAAGTATCTATGACAAAATAAGTGTCTGTTTTACCTCCCAGCGCTCAAATAGACTCCTTCATACACTCGGCGTCAAAAAAATCGCACATCTCGGAAATTTTGTTTTGAACGAATATAGCTCATATATTATTTGTTGCACCCTAACAATATTACTATCATTTGAAAGCGCGATTAATGACCTTTAAAATGGAGTATTGTTTGTTATCGTAAAAATAATGATCTCCGGAAAATTTGCGTTTGAAATCAAAAGTTCCGTAGCACGCTTTTAACAGGTCACTAATTGCGGCCCCAAGGATGGGTATAAAAGAGGGGGTAATGGTCAGTTATGGGTCATTCAGTATCCAGGCGTCACTGAGGACACACCTAAACAGCTACAGCAAGAAAAAACCTTCGGAAAATGGACACCACACCGGAAGAAGCAGCTCAAGTGATTGCACTTCTCCAATCTGGACTACGACAGGCAGAAGTTGCTCGGCATCTGAACATCAGTCGTTTTCGAGTGCGACGAGTGTTACAGCGTTTCGAGGAGACTGGCGGCTACATCAGGAGGCGTGGTTCCGGGAGACGACGCTGTACTTCCCGTCAAGACGACCGGTACATCGTGACGACCTCTTCGAGAAATCGTTTTTCCAACGCTGTTGAGCTCCAGCAACAGCTTCGAGCAGCTCGCAGAACGTCGGTGAGCGTCTCGACGATTAGAAGACGACTACGAGAGAGGAATTTGATGCCCCACCGAGCCGCTACGGGCCCCCAACTGACTGCACAGCACCGGACTGCCAGAAGAGGATTTCGCGCTTCACACGAGAATTGGACGTTCGCCCAATGGAGCAAGGTCCTCTTTTCTGACGAGACGAGGGTGTGCCTTTACACCAACGATAGGCGCAGAAGGGCATACAGAAGACCTGGGGAGCGGTACACAGAAGCCTGCACCGTAGAAACCGTCGGCTACGGAGGTGGATCCTGCATGTTCTGGGGCGGCATTTCTGTCGACGGGAAGACCGAACTTGTCTGCGTTTCCCGGACTGGTGGTGGCCGTGGCCAGGGATCCCTGAATGCTCAGCGTTACGTAGCGGAGATCCTGGATCAACATGTGGTCCCTTATGCTGATGTTGTTGGACGTGGCTTCCAGTTCATGCACGACAACGCCCGCAGCCATACAGCGCAAATTGTCAAGGACTACCTGCATGCTGCTGGTATCACCGTTATGGAGTGGCCAGCAAGGAGTCCTGACTTGAATCCCATCGAACACCTTTGGGATCAGCTGAAAAGGCGGGTACGGTCGCGTGATCCTGCTCCTGTCACTCTCGATGAGCTTCATGATGCCGTCATCGAGGAGTGGAACAACATCCCTCAAGAGAGCATCGTCACACTCATCAGGTCCATGAGTGACCGCTTGGCAGATCTTCGGAGGGCCAGAGGAGGCAACACTAGGTTTTTAGTTTAGTTTTAAGCTTTATTTTTTGTTATTGTTATGCTTTAAAATTTTGTAATTTTTGTGTAAATAAACGATTTTCCTTTTTCCTGGCAAATTTTCTTTTTTTTCGTACTGAAGTTGATCGTAAATTTTAATTTTCTGATGGAGGGTTTTATTACCTTTAAAATGAGACCCCACAGTCATACCTTGTCATACACAATATAGGGTTTATGATCACTCGAAAGGAGAATTTAAAAAGGTGCGATTTTTTTGGCGCCGAGTGTATTTGCTAAACTTTAGGCTGCGTTTCCACCAGAGATGTGCGGGGATGTGTTTCCATACAAATTGACACCCCGCTCGAGTCATTAATTTGTATGGAAATACATTCTCGCACATCTCTGGTGGAAACGCAGCCTTACGGGGGGGTTACCAATTACCATACCGTTTTAAATGCGATTCAGTTTAGGTTCAGCTTGTCAGTTTTTGAGATTCTATGGAACTGACAAATAGCGATTCAGATAAGGCCTGCTACCGCAAACACTGAAGTTCGTAAATTTTGGGGATTTGTCTCTATCACTGCAACGAAGGCGTCATTAGAGTGACAGAGAAAAATCCCCGAAATTTGCGGATTTAGTAGTTCGCGGTAGGACCACAGTTCCTAAACTAGTAGCCCCCCTGGTCTTTATAACATGGATACCTTCTAAGACCGCTAAAGCTAGGTATTCCCTTTATTACCAATATTTATTACCTGTGCGCACATTAATGCGATCAGATTAGAAGCACTAGCCCCGCTTGTGCAACTTACTGGAACTCAATTCGATATTTTTAGCAATCTACATTACGTAGGCGGAGGAGTGATTAATAAAGAATGGCAATTTCCACTCCGACCCTACCGCAAACTACGAAATTTTGGGAGATTTGTCTCTGTCACTCTAATGACGCCTTCATTGGAATGATAGAGAAGAATACCCGACATTTACGAATGTCGTAGTTCGCGGTAAGAGTCTGGTCCCACCGCGAGCGAATAAACGTAGAGTTATCGCTTATTGGGTATATAAAGAACAAATGATAAGCGTGTGACAAGAGACACTGCTATGTTTGTAGTTACTCGATCAGTGTCTCTTTTATTTACATGGGAGCTAATCTTTTGTCGTTTCTATAGCAGATAGCTTATTACTGGCGGTAGGACCAATGCCACGGCCGGGTTCACAGTTTCACACTGGGCATGCAGCGTCGCGAAAAAACGCTGGACGCGCCAATCCGCTTTAATAGTGTCCCGGTCATGCCACGCTTAGTGTTTTCCAAAATGGGCTCGATTAAACACGCCCGTTTTGTGAGCATGAGCGGGCAAGGACGAGTGTGCAAATACTGATAACACTAAATAACCCCATAATCCGAAATACGTACTGCAATGACGTAAGGACGACGTTTGACTTGCCAGTCTATACCTCCACTGGTCTCTGATACCTACTACTGGTAATTTTAGTGCCAGTTTATACTTTGTCTGAAAACATGGTCAAGCGACTAATTGCTGCAATTAGGAAGTTAGAGTGATTAACTGTTCGCGTGTAAAATGTATGCATTTGCATGTACATTGAAATATTATCGTAGACCATAAACTATCACACATCATGTCAACGAAATGAAGATAACTAATATAACTATTTATCTACGTAGATGCCACTCGATATTGTCTAAAACACTGGGCTTGTGTTCTTCTCTGAACCGATATTTTTTATGACTTCTTCATCCTTTGTTTGTATCAAACTGAGGGTTATTTTTTTTTGTACGCGATATTGCATCGTGCGTTGTGGATACAGTATTAATTATTTATGCAACAGTAATAAAACAATTTATTTTGATACTTCACGAAAAGTTCCTCCTAAAGACTGATTGCATGAGATGTTATAGTGCCAACGCAATATTTGACATTTGCTATGATTGATAGCAAATGCATATCGGTCTATTCATGTAGGCGTCTTGTCTCTGTCACTCGCATAAAACTCGTTTTCGACTGTACCGATGTTGTATTTAAGTGACATAATGCGATGAGGCATAAGTTATGTAGTGTGAAATGACATGCAGCGATCACATTTTTATCGATTCAGGCCAAAAATAGATTAAAAATAGGTATTAGTCCGTCTTGTCTCGTAATAATATCGTGACGTCAATTTTTTCTTAAGCTTTTTTCTAAATTACGAAATTAAAAATTAATGGCTCTATTTTTAGGACAGTCAGCTAATATTCACAAATATTAAAATGCGTTTGTGCCATGTCCCCATGTCTTTTGTCAAAACTATGGACACAAGCGCATTCTTATTTCTTATCTTATGAAAATAAGGTGACCTTGAAACTAGTATATTACTCCCGAAATATTAAATACTTGTGCTTCAGGATAAGCAGTGCCTCATTTTAAATTTTATATTAGTAATGTTTCACTTGTCTTAAAAATATAATAGAGGTTAAGCAAACAAAAAATCGCGAAGAACGGTTGTCAAAATTTGATGCAATCATCCCTGTTATATCTTATGTCCTTACTATAAAACTAGTTGCTAGCAACTCTATAAACATATACCTATTATAACACTTTCTTTATAACAACGTAACACTTCAATATCTCCTTTTCCAGGTATCCCAGTCTCCCAACAGCATCTAGTCTACAACCTAAAGGAACTCGAAGACGCATCGTCGCTCCGCGCGCTCGGGATATCTGACGGAGCTCGCCTCCGGCTAGTCCTGGGCATGCGCGGCGGACCTATATCCACGAGGCGTCTACCTCCTCCGCCGACTGAACCGTGGAGGGACATAGAACGACTGTTGGATTCTAACAGGTACATCTTAGCCTAACGGGAACTAGGAACCTAGTGTGTCTGTAGGAACTGAGCGCTTGAGACGGTGCTCATCTTTTATAGAACGACAGGTGGAGGGACATAGAACGACTGTTGGATTCTAACAGGTACATCTTAGTCTAGAAACACTGGGAACCTAGTGTCCCAGTAGTGTGCCTGAAGGAACAGCGTTTGAGACGGTGCTCATCTTTTATTTGGCATGCGCGGTAGCCCTATATACAAGAGCATCTAGTCTACAACTTAAAGGAACTCGAAGACGCATCATCGCTCCGAGCGCTCGGGATATCTGAAGGCTGAACCGTGGAGGGATATAGAACGGCTGCTGGATTCTAACCGGTAACATACAAAATTGCCAGTAACCTTACCTTCCATACACGTCTTCAACGTAAAGACTTATGGTATCCGGGTAGTACTGGGCATTCGCGGCGGAACTATATCCACAGAAGTCTGCGCCCTCCGCCTGCTGAATCGTGGAGGGATAAAGAGCAAAAGTTTAATTCCAACAGGTTCCTCCGAAGTTCTGAACTTGTAATAAACCCAGGACCTAGTTTTACAATCTGAAGGGGTCTTATATTTACGAGTAACTTTTAGGAACCTTGAGAAAACCTTTACATAAGAGCTTATTTAATTTAAATTTGCATGCTTCAAGACCAGAATTTTACTCGCCAAGCATTAAACAACAATGAAGTGATGTTACACGATCGCACTGTTTAAAACAAAGTAAAACATTCTCGACTCCCGCGCAAGTCCACATTGCAATAACGAAGCGTTACGAATACGTTTCGCGTCCATGGAACAACCTTTGTGTCCAAAATGTGGACAATGTCACCGCGAACCCTCAACTAAATACGTGTACTTGTTGCAGAGATGAAAACTGGTCCCACAGCGGCGCAGGCTGCAAAGTAACAGTCTTGGTCTTCCGTGACGGTGAACGGGTTAACATGCTTCGAGTTCGGGAGAACAGGGACGGCTCGCTGCAACCCATCGACCATGCTGACTGTACGTACTGTTTAAATACTAATAAAATAAATAAATAAATATTTTTGGACATCTTTACACAAATCGACCTAGTAAGCTCAATTAAGCCTTGTGATGTGGGTACCAGGCGCCGATATAAATAATAGATATATACATATAGATACTTAAATACATAGACAGGCATGACCAAGGAACAAATATTTGTGATAAATAAATATATCGCCGGGATTGGAACCCGCAACCTCCAGCTTCGTAAGCAGGGTCACTGCTAACTAGGCTACGGAGGCTGACAATAATAATAGTACATTAATATTGAGGACGGGAAACGAAGGGTTACAGGCCAAGTAGATATATCTGGCCGAAGGAACTGAGGCTATAGATAAAGATGGGTAAATCCACGGCAGAGAGCGAAAAAAGTGAAATTTTTGATGTCAGAATTTTAAGAATCTGTTTATGGGGTAATATTCTACGGCTAAATACTTTACATAATGCAATTTTTTTTTTAAATAAACTAAAACTTTTGTAAATTTCTCTTTTGAGATATATGCAAAAACCGAACTAATCAACTGTCACAATATGTTAAGAGGATTTTTTTAAACTACAAAAACATAATATCCAAAAAATCTAAAAATATCTTTTTCGACAGACAAAATTAAACCTTCATTTATATCCCAAAAAATCAACAAATCCTGTATATTTTTACTTCAGTTACTTCTTATTTCCATCACTAATTATAAAAAAAGTACGTTTCTTTCGGAGGTAACAAAAGTTACCATTTTCTTGAAACGTAAGTTACCAATGTTTTGAATTTTTATTTCCGTAATGGAAAAATACTACGATTCTCTTTTGCTACATTAATATTAATATACCTTAACTCTTTACTTACACGATTTCAGTTAGAAGATAATTTTTATATCAATAACGAACTAAACATATCGTATTTAAATGATGCCTCAAAAACCCATGTCCATTTCGTGTGTTACAAAAGTTACCGCATCATTTTGGTGTACTGAGGTCAGGTACTGGTTATGTTCCAAGTAATTTCCACTCTAGTTTAATGAAATTAAACTGTACTACCTATTCCGCCAGCAAAAAAGGATATTTAAGTATTAATCAAGCCACAAATAACATTTGTTTGACAACTTAGCGTTCTAAATGTAACCCAAGTTACCATGGATTTACCCAGATACGCGGCCTGGAACCTTGTTTCTAGTCGAGATTTGTATAGTGCTTTTCTCAAACTAGTAATGAAATAAAAAATCGAAAGTGGTTTTCACAGTACACAAACAAATATGTCAAAGAACTAAACGAATCTACAAAATAATAAAAAAAAACTTATAATTATTTTTTTTACTATTTGAGATAATCTTTTACCTGGTGACATTGACATTAGTTCTTTATTATGTGTTCCGTTCGACGTCGGAGATCTTTAGATCTGGAGGAGTTACGTCTCCCAATGACCGATAGATGCCGCTAGCGTCTATGAAGCCGCTCCACACCCGTAGCGCGCCGCTGTGACGTAGTTTCCGCCCAGACAGCTTCCTGTAACCAACCAGCTCGCACCCGGCGACTCGCCGCCATTCCATTTGTTTCGTCGACCGTCTTGGCCGAAGGTCCGCATATTTTTATTTAAATTCGACACGTGGTCTTTAACTTCTCGATCGACTTAATTCCCAGTAATTATATTTCGGAACTTCTGCTCGAACAGAAGAGTTATTTTAAGGAAGTCATTTGAAGTGTTTCGCTAATCGTCAAGAAAGTGGTCTATCGTTAAATATTTACGACGAAAATTTTAGATTCGAATTTTAAAATTTCATTTCGAATAATCGAGTTCCCGAAGTATTTTCGAACCGATAACGTCCGTCGCGCAATTTTCAAGAGTGACTTCGATCTACCCACTTTTTCTGGCGAAATACGTTCTCGACCACGATCGTGTTTTAAACGTTACCGTCGTTCAGTCGTAGGCGTTTCCGAGATTTTTAAAGTAGGAAATCGTCCGATTAACGCGTGTTTTTAATCGCGTTACTTCTCATACGGTAACGTAAGCCGCTTCGCACCCGACGAGAGGAAACGTGCATCGCGATCATCGTGTCGCCGCGGGCAGCGCGGCGCCAGCCGGGGGCGGCCCGCGCGCCGCCGGGGAGCCGGCGCCGCCGTGTCGCCGCCGCGGCCGGGCGCGCCGGGGGCCACCCCGCGCTCCGCCGCCGCCGCGAGCTGCAGCTGGACCTGGGTACTCTTTACGATTTCTGCTCTCGAATCATTTGGTGAGTTAGCTTAATGATATTCTATCCACCCAAGGAGTCTAGTCTGCGGATGGCGACGAATGTTGTGATCGACAGAGACTGACGTGGACGCCACCGGTCATGACCTTCATTGTCCGCCATGTGGACGCCACCGATCCTGACCTCACTGGCTGCCACATGAGCACCACCGGTCCCGACTTCATTGGCCGCCATGGGGGCGCCACCGATCCTGATCTCACTGGCTGCCACGTGGGCACCACCGGTCCCGACTTCATTGGCCGCCATGCGGGCGCCACCGATCCTGACCTCACTGGCTGCCACATGGGCACCACCGGTCCCGACCTCACTGGCCGCTACATGGGCGCCACCGGTCCTGACCTCACTGGCCGCCACGTGGGCGCCACCGGTCCTGATCTCACTGGCCGCCACGTGGGCGCCACCGGTCCTGTCCTCACTGGCCGCGACGTGGGCGCCGCCGGTCCTGATCTCACTGGCCGCCACATGAGCGCCACCGATCCTGATCTCACTGGCCGCCACCTGGGCGCCACTGATCCTGACCTCACTGGCCGGCACGTGGGCGCCGCCGGTCCTGATCTCACTGGCCGCCACATGAGCGCCACCGATCCTGATCTCACTGGCCGCCACCTGGGCGCCACCGATCCTGATCTCACTGGCCGCCACCTGGGCGCCACTGATCCTGACCTAGCTGGGCGTCACGGGGACGCCATCGGTCCCGACGCTGGCCGCCACCGGTCCCGACGCTACTGAACGCCACGTGAACACCACCGGCCCTGACCCCACTGACGCCATGTCGGTGCCGCCGGCCCCGGCGTCACTAGCTGCCACGTGGGCACCACCCGTCCTGAGCGTAACTTCATTGAGTGCCACACCGGCGCTACCGATCCCGTTTTTGACGGGGTGCCACTACGGCGCTACCGATCCCGACCTCACTGGGCGCTACAACGATGCCACCGGTCCTCGCCTCATTGGCTGCCGCAACCACGCCACCGGTCCCGACTTCACTAGTCGTCGCGACGGCACCATCGGTATTGACCTCACCGGGTGCCACGGGACACCGTTGGCCACGAAATTATAGTCACCATGATGACATTACAGGTAATAATACTGCCGTTCGATGCTGATGCTGGCCAGGTATGGCGGTATAACCCACCTCCATGTTGCTGTCGATCACGAAACCGCTACATTCACGCGGCCACCGCAATGGCGCTACAAGTCACAATACAATTGATCCAATGAAGTTCATTGTGCAACTATAGTGGCCCGCCAAGCCGATACAATGACGCCACGATAACGCCTCGCTGCCGGCTGCCAACTAGCCGGATGACGCCACCGACCGCGATATTCGTCATACGGCGGAAGTTCTGCCCAACGCGAAAGCGCCAACGACTCTTGTCAGTTTGCCCCCCCCATATCACGTAAGTAACCAAGCTGATGCCGGCAACCACCCTGGCGCCGCCTGCCGAGCGGAAGCATTGCAAACCACAGTCTGGTGCTCCTGCTTCAGGTGTTCCTGATAGACATACACGTGCCTAATGCAGCTGGGGGGATTACAGACCTCTCGGTCTCGATCAAGGATCCGTTGTAGTGGCTGACCGACTCACAAGGAACTGCGTCCTATCGTTCTATAGGAAATCTGTACGTTGTATCTATATTCAAATGCTATCTGCAGTCTCCCACGATCCAATACAGCAGAAGCAGGAACACTTAGTGCACACTGCACCAAACCGAAACCTGTTCGACAACGAATGGAATCTGTAACGTAATATCTCATGTTATTCTACAAATGTATCCTGTTTGGCCAGCCCCGGATTCCTCAGACACTCAAATCCGCGGGCCTGCTTTCTGAAAACTGGTGGTATTGACAAGGTTTGGAAACAGATCTCTTATAATCTCTCTACTCGCACTCGTTCTCCAACAATACGGGTTCCTCCTCATAAAACGAACCATTTCTCCGAAGGCAATAAACAAATTTGGGACAAAAAACCCCCGGTCGTAAGCGAGCTCGAGATACAGCTGCTCGAGGAAAGAGGCCATGAAGAGATAGCTCGAAACACCGGTATACTCGTCACAGAATATAAATTCTTCGTTTTTTATCTAAGCGTATTGTCATTTCCCGGTGCTATCCCTACACAGATTATTTTTTCCCAGAGCCGATTAAAGGTCTCCCATATTAATAGCTGAACTTACTTACTCCTCTAGCGCAACGACCCAAAGAAAGTCCTGGTCCCCAACACGACTGTTCACCTCTGACTCCGGTCCTGGGCAGTTTTAGTATACTTAATATTATTTGTAAGTAAACAATTGGATGCGTCCGTGACTGCGTCCACATGATACAGTTCTGACCAACGTTTGATCACCTATCAAGACTATTTCCTGATAGCAATCCAGTCGAAAAAGTAGTACAGATTACCAGATGGACCCCCATCAACCTAGGTTGGCAAATATACTACCTGAAATACTTTACAATCCTTACTCAAACCATAGCCACAACATTTGCGTCCTGCAGGGAAAATAAGGTAAATGATTGGTTGCGAGACAGCCTGTCTCGCGTCCAACGCCGTGCGCTCCTAGACAGACTCAACCTTACGAACTTAGGCGTCCATGGAGGCTGGTTGCACTATCGCAGGCCCGAACACTGCTTCGGGCGATTGCAGAGTCCCATGCCAGCTCCCATCTCATCTGCCAACCGGACTCTGAGGGAATCTCCCATGGTGGATTAAGAACGTAATAAAATACGTTAATATTGAGGTAAGAAGGAAACACTACACTAAGTATATTGATCAACGCACCGCATTCTCAGTCGGTCCTCAACAGGAAGCCGGTGCATGGTCTCCAACAGCGAATTTGCACTGCGACCCCAAAAACCTACACTTTAAAACTTAAGGAGATCGATAGTTAGTATGATTATTTGTTACAACGACCAACGCAGAAAGTATTGGCATCAGGGAATTGCCTACGCACTACAGGTTCAGAACTTACGGAACCAGTTCGGTTCATATAACTCCAGGTCGGTACTTTCAGGAAGTCGACGGACGACCTAGGGGACTCTGCGCCCCCGAGCGGCACCAGCACCCGGAGGCCACGGAGCAGATCTTCACCCGCGAGGGTACCCCTTCCATCGACCTGTTCGCTCGTTTCGAGCGCCCACGCGCCGCGGTATGTTTCAGTCTAATAACCCTAACTGAACGCACGATGCGTTTAGCTAAGCGAAATGCTGCGACACCGACGCCAACTGACCAAATCAAAAGAAAAGTCTACTGGTGTTCCATTGGCGTTCCTCCAAAGTAAAAACAGGTCCATATGGAAAATAGTCATCGTGGTACGCCAAAAATAATATCGTCTGCCATCTCATCAAATCAAGTAGCGAAATATCTCGCATTTAGCGTAGCAAACGATACGCTTTGATTTATATTCTTTTTAAAATATTTATCTGGTGAAACCTTCACCTTCCAAGTACCTGTTTGATTAAAGAATACTAATATTTTCTTCGGTTACCGCGAGGATTACTCATGAAATAAAACTATGAAACATATGCGGATGAGACCGCATCCACGAACCCTGTAAAGTGTTCGAAACGTCGGAATGAAGTTAAAATTAGTTAATATACGCGAGTTTATCCGTTTTCATAGTTTTATTTCATAAAGAATACTAGTTGTAATCTGAATAGCTGTCCGACATATCGGAGAGGAAAGCACATATGGAATGTTAATTTAATACTGGGTCTAGAGTGCAAGACCTTGTAACTGTACTATACATAGACAATTATTCTAATAATTCTCACTTGTATATTTTCTGTCGGTAATTCTGTTGTAAATTCGATAACATCAAAATATGAACCCAGTATTCTGGACGTGTCAATTCGTATAAATAACGAAAATGTTATGTGTAAAATCTACGGATAAGTAAGTCCTGTATATAATCTGCGGATATCTAGTCTGTAGATACACGCAAATCGCATGTCGACCCAACCGAAAAGACTTGTTTTGAGCCGATTCTTAACGCCTGAATGCATAGCGATGCATCATGTATTCTTAATTTTATTGACTACACGTCATAATTCAAGTTTAATTGAATATTTGTCAAGCATGTCATGCATTTAAGGAATAATGTTTATCTATCTATCTGTACTATGTATATGTACACCTATTGGTTTACGGCAGTAGAGCCCTAACATTTGTGCACCCGCTGACTCGCCACCAGGAGATAATAGACAGGTCTCCAGATCTAAAGATCTCCGACGTCGAACGGAACACATAATATGAAATTTTACCTTCCAATAAAATTGTTATTATGTTTCCTCAGACGTCGGAGATCTGGATAATGCCTTCCTGGTGGCATCTTTTATCAAACTTTATGTTCTCCTCAACAATGGAATGGCGGCGAGTCGCCGGGTGCGAGCTGGTTGGTTACAGGAAGCTGTCTGGGCGGAAACTACGTCACAGCGGCGCGCTACGGGTGTGGAGCGGCTTCATAGACGCTAGCGGCATCTATCGGTCATTGGGAGACGTAACTCCTCCAGATCTAAAGATCTCCGACGTCTGAGGAAACATAATAACAATTTTATTGGAAGGTAAAATTTCATATTTTACGGTGAAATGCCAAGATGTTCTGTCACTTAACAAGTTACTTTCGGTATTTAACTTTTTAAAGCAGGTTCCTTCCGGTACTTTGCAGTCTTAGGACTGCAGGACTGCAAAGTAGTTATGAAATGCCTTTACATATAAAGTTCAATCAATCATCGAACCAGCGAGATTGTACTTCCTGGTTTAACCCTTAAATGCATAGTGATGTATATGTATATGCATCATACGTAATGCCATCATTTCATTGCAAGTTTTAGAAAAATATATTTTTATTTATATTAACATCATAAGTATCATAAGATTCATAAGATAATGAAGTCTCCACTGTACAGAACAGGGTTATTTTAAAATGATAGGCGTTTGTCCGATCCTTGTATACCACACGAGATTGACTGTAGAACGTGTCTTCAGATTCATCCGTGTCGCATTCCTCGGAGACACGTGACGTGGCCACAGGAGGCGCGCGAGACAACGCCGTGACTATGAATAAGATGTTGGAACTACGAAGACGCATGGAAACACTGTCTGTGCAGCGAAGACGAACAGGTACTTAATCATCATTCATCGTTGAAAGCGACCTGCATCTTCGGCCGTCAAAACGTTGATTACTGATTAGTGATGAATAAAGGAAATAGTACATTTCTATAGAGGACGGGAAACGAAGGGTTACAGGCCAAGTAGATATATCTGGCCGAAGGAACTGAGGCCAGATAGGGATACGCGGCCTGTAACCCTGTTTCTCGCCGAGATTTGTATACTTTCTCAAACTTGCCATGAAATAAAACGAACTGATTTCGCCAAACCATACTATTTCATTTGTAAATGTACCAATAGTACAGTATCCTAAACATTAAAAAAAAAAACATTCGCGCTTAACTTTTTTTAAATCTGTTTGAGGTATTCTTTTACCTGGTGGTATAGACATTAGTTCTAAGGCTTTTTTTTCTTTTGTGGCTGAATGTCCATACCTAGTGTCACAATTTGACGTTTCAAAACAAAAGACAGTCTGTTTGCAGTCCTAGGTGTAAAATAAATACATGAAATTTCTTTACATATCATCTTAGCACATGACACCGGATACATAGTGTTTCCGGGTTTAATTTAAAGTAAGTAACATCAACATTCCGTAGCAAGTTTGAGAAAAAATATATTTCTTTGTCATATGGTTGAATAGATTAGTGGTTAACTTTAGTTGGATTGCCTATTTGACAGACGAACAGGACGAACTCAATAGTATAGTGCTGTAATGCTTGCAAATTTGCTTTTAACCTACGAACAAATAAAACACGGAAGCCGCACGTCATACTAAATTACCTTTCAAAAACGGTCCTGAATTTTAGTTGACAAGTGTCACCCTCTCTTTAATGCATCGGGGTAATGAATTTCAATATCAACCTATAAAATCTTAAACCGACATTTAAAAATAGTTGTGATTGGTTCATCAAAGTTTTGATTGGCTATATTCTATAATCATTTGTCAAAGATGTTGCGCCGAAATATGCGCTATTAAGAAATGCGCTATGTTCTGCCCATCTTGGTACAATTGAACAATTGGTTTTGGGCGCATTTTTGAGCTGGCGTTAGACGTCCATGTTATATATGGTCGCAGCTTTTAACCTTGTTAGTTATCATTTTTGTCTGTATTATTTGTGGCGTTAAATAAATGTATTATCTTTCTTTCTTAAACAGCGTCCATGATTTCAACTTTAAGCGTTGCGGTCGTGCCATTTTAACTAGCACGCAACACTTTTAGTTGTGTCCAGCGTTGAAAGCGTTTAGGTAATCGGTTTAGATTTTTTTTATAGATATCATATTTTCATACGACTCTCCCTTCCAGACACGAAAGCGGAAATCCAAAAGACCCGCTCCGAGGAAACTCTCTCCGTCCCTTCCCTCGACGATTACCGCGCGTCGCTGTACGATGACTACCCGCGCGGATACACCCGCGACTGCTTCGACCGCTACACACTGCCCCCCATAGGTGAGTGACCCCATAGGTGTGTGACCTCTCCGTCCCTTCCCTCGACGATTACCGCGTCGCTGTACGACGACTACCCGCGCGGATACACCCGCGACTGCTTCGACCGCTACACACTGCCCCCCATAGGTGAGTGACCCCATAGGTGTGTGACCTCTCCGTCCCTTCCCTCGACGATTACCGCGTCGCTGTACGACGACTACCCGCGCGGATACACCCGCGACTGCTTCGACCGCTACACACTGCCCCCCATAGGTGAGTGACCCCATAGGTGTGTGACCTCTCCGTCCCTTCCCTCGACGATTACCGCGTCGCTGTACGACGACTACCCGCGCGGATACACCCGCGACTGCTTCGACCGCTACACACTGCCCCCCATAGGTGAGTGACCCCATAGGTGTGTGACCTCTCCGTCCCTTCCCTCGACGATTACCGCGTCGCTGTACGACGACTACCCGCGCGGATACACCCGCGACTGCTTCGACCGCTACACACTGCCCCCCATAGGTGAGTGACCCCATAGGTGTGTGACCTCTCCGTCCCTTCCCTCGACGATTACCGCGTCGCTGTACGACGACTACCCGCGCGGATACACCCGCGACTGCTTCGACCGCTACACACTGCCCCCCATAGGTGAGTGACCCCATAGGTGTGTGACCCCTCCGTCCCTTCCCTCGACGATTACCGCGTCGCTGTACGACGACTACCCGCGCGGATACACCCGCGACTGCTTCGACCGCTACACACTGCCCCCCATAGGTGAGTGACCCCATAGGTGTGTGACCCCTCCGTCCCTTCCCTCGACGATTACCGCGTCGCTGTACGACGACTACCCGCGCGGATACACCCGCGACTGCTTCGACCGCTACACGCTGCCCCCTATAGGTGAGTGACCCCATAGGTGTGTGACCTCTCCGTCCCTTCCCTCGACGATTACCGCGTCGCTGTACGACGACTACCCGCGCGGATACACCCGCGACTGCTTCGACCGCTACACACTGCCCCCCATAGGTGAGTGACCCCATAGGTGTGTGACCTCTCCGTCCACTCGACGATTATCGCGTCGCTGTACGACGACTACCCGCGCGGATACACCCGCGACTGCTTCGACCGCTACACACTGCCCCCCATAGGTGAGTGACCCCATAGGTGTGTGACCCCTCCGTCCCTTCCCTCGACGATTACCGCGTCGCTGTACGACGACTACCCGCGCGGATACACCCGCGACTGCTTCGACCGCTACACGCTGCCCCCTATAGGTGAGTGACCCCATAGGTGTGTGACCTCTCCGTCCCTTCCCTCGACGATTACCGCGTCGCTGTACGACGACTACCCGCGCGGATACACCCGCGACTGCTTCGACCGCTACACACTGCCCCCCATAGGTGAGTGACCCCATAGGTGTGTGACCTCTCCGTCCACTCGACGATTATCGCGTCGCTGTACGACGACTACCCGCGCGGATACACCCGCGACTGCTTCGACCGCTAAACGCTGCGCCTAGGGCTGCCAACTGTCCCGCTATATGCGGGACGTCCCGTTTCTGGGGCCCTAAAGTATGGGTTCCGCAAAGGTTTCACGCGGGACGCCAGTTGTCCCGCTTTTCAGGAGATACTAAACTGAAAATACTAAAATAATAATATGAATACGTAAATGAAAGCATTTAAGATTGCGACATGTTAATTTGAACGTACCGCGACGACGGCGACTATAGCCTGCGAGCACCGTGTACTGAACGTGTATAACTGTGCATTAAAATTTAACCGATCTGAAATTAAGCTTTATTTTTTAAAGTTAATGTCATTCCTGTCCCGCATTTTACAGCCAAGTCCCGCAATTAATTCGCGAATATCCCGCATATCTGTGATCTTTGGTTGGTAGCCCTAGCTGCGCCCCATAGGTGAGTGACCCCCGTATGTGAGTGACCCCGTAGGTGAGTGACCTCTCCGTCCGCTCGACGATTACCGCGCGTGCGCGTCTATGTATTTTTTAATTTTATTTCTCATTTGACTTTGTGTTCTACTTTCTATTGAATTTAAGTGCTGTATTCACCCATAAATAAATCTCTATTAAATCCCCCAGGCAGCAGAACAGACTCGGACCAATCCGTAGACCGAATTCAAGAGTTAGACGAGCGTTTAATGTCCGACACGTTAGCCGGCTCCATACTGGTGAAGAGACGTGACGAAGAGACGGCCATCTTGGAAGAATGTTTGGAAGGCGTGGAGAGCCTAAGAGACTCGCAATTGGCTGCCGGGGATATAGCTCCTATACCTACTGCTGAATATGGTGAGTGAAGATGTGATTTTTTTTTTAAGCTTCAGCACTCTTGATCTCCCGTCTTTTACTAACTATAAAGGCTATAATAAAGGAGGAACGGATAGTCGCTCGCGGCGACATATTAGGAGCATTCCATGGGCTGTCCCGTACAAACGCGTGTAATTTGAGTTTCCTTCAGAGTTATTAGTTATTATATATATTTTTGAGCAATTTTTGACTCTTCTAGTCACGAAAAAGAACTTCGATAAACCCACAATTTTGAGAAAAACCGTGTTCGTACGGGACATCGGTGGACTTTTTCGTGGAATGCACCATTATCGCACCAATCATGTCCTAAGCCTACCTACAATGTGAGGTTTTAAGAGTTGTAAATATCAATGTGCCCTATAAGGGTTTTTTATACTTTTTTGCCACCTCTGAAGCGTAAGGCCCATACGAACTGTGAAAATAAATATGCGTATTTAATTTTCTGTGTATGTGTTGTACATTTTTTAAATATTATCGAACCGGGTTACTCACGTATTTAAATCGATGATGGCTCGACATGTTTCGACACATTAAGAGGGTCCTCGTCCGGAGCACCCTCGGTCAAAGCCCGACGCGTACGCAATCATCGACTTAAATACGTGAAGAGACGTGACGAAGAGACGGCCATCTTGGAAGAGTGTTTGGAAGGCGTGGAGAGCCTTCGAGACTCGCAATTGGCTGCCGGGGATATAGCTCCTATACCGACTGCTGAATATGGTGAGTGAAGATGTGATTTTTTTTTAAGCTTCAGCACTCTTGATCTCCCGTCTTTTACTAACTATAAAGGCTATAATAAAGGAGGAACGGATAGTCGCTCGCGGCGACATATTAGGAGCATTCCATGGGCTGTCCCGTACAAACGCGTGTATAATTCGATAATTTGAGTTTTCTTCAGAGTTATTAGTTATTATATATATTTTTGAGCAATTTTTGACTCTTCTAGTCACGAAAAAGAACTTCGATAAACCCATAATTTTGAGAAAAACCGTGTTCGTACGGGACATCGGTGGACTTTTTCGTGGAATGCACCATTATCACACCAATCATGTCCTAAGCCTACCTACAATGTGAGGTTTTAAGAGTTGTCAATATCAATGTGTCCTATAGGGGTTTTTTTATACTTTTTGCCACCTCTGAAGCGTAAGATCCATACGAACTGTGAAAATAAATATGCGTATTTAATTTTGTCTATAAGTTGTATATTTTATTAAAATATTATCGAACCGGGTTACTCACGTATTTAAGTCAATGATGGCTCGACATGTTTCGACCCATTAAGAGGGTCCTCGTCCGGAGCACCCTCGGTCAAAGCCCGACGCGTTCGCAATCATCGACTTAAATACGTGAAGAGACGTGACGAAGAGACGGCCATCTTGGAAGAGTGTTTGGAAGGCGTGGAGAGCCTTCGAGACTCGCAATTGGCTGCCGGGGATATAGCTCCTATTCCTACTGCTGAATATGGTGAGTGAAGCTGTGATTAATGCTTTAGCATGCTTGATTGGTGCGACAGTATGTCTCTGCGAGATAGATTTCCCGTCTTTTAGTAAGTATAAAGGCTATAATAAAAGAGGACGGATAGTCGCTCGCGGCGACATATTATCGCACCAATCATGTCCTAAGCCTACCTGCAATGTGAGGTTTTAATAGTGATATAAATATCCATCATTTATTCTTGACTCTATTGACAAAATGTCAGAATTCAAATTTGAATAAATCTTTGTCAAGGTCATGCATTTAAGGGTTAAAAGTTGTCAATATAAATGTGCCCTATAAGGATTTTTTATACTTTTTTTGCCACCTCTGAAGCGTAAGGTCCATACGAGCTGTGAAAATAAATATGCGTATTTAATTTTCTGTGTATGTGTTGTACATTTTATTAAAATATTATCGAACCGGGTTACTCACGTATTTAAGTTGATGATGGCTCGACATGTTTCGACCCATTAAGAGGGTCCTCGTCCGGAGCACCCTCGGTCAAAGCCCGACGCGTACGCCATCATCGACTTAAATACGTGAAGAGACGTGACGAAGAGACGGCCATCTTGGAAGAATGTTTGGAAGGCGTGGAGAGCCTCCGAGACTCGCAATTGGCTGCCGGGGATATAGCTCCTATACCTACTGCTGAATATGGTGAGTGGTGAAGCTGTGATTTATTTAACCTTTTGACCGCCAGATGTCGAAGGAATATGCTGAGCTCCAGACGCCACGCGTACGCGATTATTTGAGTTAAACGTCCCACTTTGTCGTCAGCCGCTCTGTCAGTTTATTCATATGAAGATTTGTATCTGTTATTTGTTTTTGTTTATGGCAAACGACAAATCTTCATATGAATAAACTGACAGAGCGGCTTTATGGCAAACGACAAAGTGTGACGTTTTACTAAAAACTAACACATTTAAGCGAAATTGAATTTTACGGCATCCAGCTTAAGTTCCTACTGCATTGGCGTAGCTGTCAGCTAGTGCCGTCATTGGCGTCGTAGTCACGATTTTCCGTTGTCGGATATGGCCGACTGTGGCGGTCAAAGGGTTAAAGCTCCTGCAATGTGAGGTTTTAAGAGTTGTCAATATCAACATGCCCGAAGAGGGTTTTTGATACTCTTTCTGCCACTAATGAGGCGGTGAGATGGCAGCACTGTGGCTTAACCCTTAATAGGGCAATGGTAATATATTTTTCCTAACTAGTGCGGAAAATTAAACTTTGGGCACGCTTCGCGTGCGTAAATTTTTTCTTTTTGAGGCACTTGTTATGAAAAAAGTCGTTCGATACACGTGTAAAAACTTCTTTTTGCACTTGCATCGAAATGTACTATTTCTGCCCTTCGGCCGGCAAACAGCACTTTCCAGCCGCTGCGCTAATAGCCCACCTAACGAAAACCAAAAGTTGCCTATCGGGGGAAATAACTCGTGTATAAGCGAATTTTGGCATAGTTGTAGGGAATGGTGTTTTAAACCACGTACTAAAAGTACTGGTGGTTAGGGGTGGAGCTAACGGGGGGAAGGGGGTGTAAAGGTCGTTATTTTTAATTTTTCGTGAATAACTCGTAAACCGTGGCTTGTAGCAAAAAACGTTCTAGTACATAAGTAATCTACATAAAATTCTCTACAAAAAAGATGTACGCATGTTTCCTCTAGGATCAATGTGTCATGAGATAAGAAAGCAAGAAGATGGACACTAAAGAAATAAACACATTTGTTTAAGTAGGTATGGCACACACGGAATGCTCGCGAGCATTCCAAAAGATTTTAATGCTCAATTCCTGACGGTATTTAGAGTCTTTAATGTTATATAAAATTTCCTGGATTCGGCTTGGTTTCAGAGATAATCAACCTTTTTTTCGAAATAAGTTTTTTGACGTAACTCGTCATAAAACTTCTTTTTGATTACAATGCTACCACAATGTGTTTTAATATTACCACACCTTTTGCCTGGCAATCAAAAAATGGGAATTAACTTGACGAAATAACCTGTCCTTAAAAAAATATTAAAATAAATAATTTTAACAAATTGTTGTCATGATAAAAAGTACTGGAAATGTTAAAAAGTATGCAAAAAATCTAAAAAATAAAGAGAAAAATATTTTTTTTTGGTGGTATTTGACATTCGGTCTCATAATAATTTTTGTTTGTTTTGATGTCTAGAATGCATAGTCAAAATCTTTTGACGATATTTATGAGAATATTTTAGGTTTAGAAGATAATTAGGAATTGTATTTTTACAAATAAGAATTCAGGGCGCACCCGGGCGCGAGCATTTCAGAAGATCTTAAGTATGCATTCTAGATATCAAAATAAACAAAAATGATTATGAGACCTAATGTCAAATAACGCCGAAAAAAAAAATTTTTTTCTCTTTTATTTTAGACTTTTTGAATACTTTTTAACATTTCCAGTACATTTTATCATAACAACAATTTGTTAAAATTATTTGTTTTAATATTTTTTTTAGGGACAGGTTATTTCGTCAAGTTTATTCCCATTTTTTGGTTGCCGGGCAAAAGGTGTGGTAATATTAAAACACATTGTGGTAGCATTGTAATCAAAAAGAAATTTTATGACGAGTTACGTCGAAAAACTTATTTCGAAAAAAAGGTTGATTATCTCTGAAACCAAGCCGAATCCAGGAAATTTTATATAACATTATAGACTCTAAATATGGTCAGGAATTGAGCATTAAAATCTTTTGAAATGCTCGCAAGCATTCTGTATGTGTCATACCAACTTAAACAAATGTGTTTATTTCTTTAGTGTCCATCTTCTTGCTTTCTTATCTCATGACACATTGATCCTAGAGGAAACATGCGTACATCTTTTTTGTAGAGAATTTTATGTAGATTACTTATGTACTAGAACGCTTTTTGCTATAAGCCACGGTTTACGAGTTATTCACGAAAAATTAAAAATAACGACCTTTACACCCCCCTCCCCCCGTTAGCTCCACCCCTAACCACTAGTACTTTTAGTACGTGGTTTAAAACACCATTCCCTACAACTATGCCAAAATTCGCTTATACACGAGTTTTTTCCTCTGAGTTTCCTTCGTTTAGTGTACTATAAACTAAGTTGCCGCCTGCCGGCTCCGTTGAGCAGAAATAGTACATTGTGCATCAAGGGATACCTCCCTTATACGTACGGAATTACTAACGAGAGTGTTAGAAGCCCGACGCCATCAGGTGTAGACCCTTCAATTGTTTTTTTCCTAATAGTTATATTTCTCTCCTCATTATCTCTGGCAGATCAAGATCAAAGGCTGAAAGACCTTAGAGGAATTACTAGCTAGGCCAACACGTCCTTTCTTAGGGCCGATTCAGACCGGAATGGCAACAACGCGGCGATCCCTTTCATTGTGAAATAATTTTAAACATTATCTACATCTTAAAAAATATCAGTGTCGCTTGAAATATTCGAAAAGGTCGCGAGGTGTCGCTGACGGCCGCGTGTAGTCGCTGGCGGCCGCGCGGCTGTCGGCGGCATCGCGCGGTTGTTCCGCCAACACTCACACCTGCTGGTTGCTTATGCCAGCGACCACAGGAGGCAGGGAGCGGCCGCGGCGATGATGCGAAGCAGCGGGCGGCCACTAGCGGCCGTAAGTGACGAGACGAGTCAGTCGCTGCCGGCCGCTGCCATTCCGGTCTGAATTGGCCCTTAGCCTTCCAAACCCCTTTACAGCGTTTAGCTTCAGTAATTAGGACGTTATTGCACGTGTCTCGTACGACGTTTTTTTAGTACAGATGGCTCCCCGAAGTTTTGAACTTGACGTAAAATGACCCACGTCTCGCACTAGAGCCTAAAAAAGGCACCATCTGTACTAAAAAAACTTCTCGGAGGCACCAAGGATAGTAGGATAGGAGTATTCCATGAAAACATCTACTTTTTGTCGCTTACGTGTCTCTATGGTAGCTACCCTAATAAAATATGCTAGATGCTAGGAAACACTGTCAATTTTAAAGCCTAGGTATGTTATTAATGTTATTATTATACCGTAACTCAACTTACTAATTTAATTTTTCAAAAGTATTGAATAGACAGTGTCGCTTACGACATGTTTTCATGGAATGCTCCAGTACATCTTCAACTATCTTTAGGTTTATCGTACAAAGTTTCCCAGCAATGCTGATGGACCAATCCCCCACAGGTCCACTTGTGGGCGGCGGCTGGCGCGGCTTCGGATCCCACGGGCAGCTAGCCCCAGCGGCCTTGGGTGCCGCAGCACTATCGGCGTCTTCACTGCAGTTGCGGCCGCCGCACCCGCCGCTCGAGGACGCCCTCTTCAGCTCTTCCACCAGCGACCTGGAGACGCTGCAGCGGAGCGTGCTACCACTCAGCAGGCACAGGTATCATCATTAACTCGCTGTCGTCCTCGCTGCAGCTGCGGCCGCACCCGCCGCTCGAGGACGCCCTCTTCAGCTCTTCCACCAGCGACCTGGAGACGCTGCAGCGGAGCGTGCTACCACTCAGCAGGCACAGGTATCATCATTAACTCGCTGTCGTCCTCGCTGCAGCTGCGGCCGCACCCGCCGCTCGAGGACGCCCTCTTCAGCTCTTCCACCAGCGACCTGGAGACGCTGCAGCGGAGCGTGCTACCACTCAGCAGGCACAGGTATCATCATTAACTCGCTGTCGTCCTCGCTGCAGCTGCGGCCGCACCCGCCGCTCGAGGACTCCCTCTTCAGCTCTTCCACCAGCGACCTGGAGACGCTGCAGCGGAGCGTGCTACCACTCAGCAGGCACAGGTATCATCATTAACTCGCTGTCGTCCTCGCTGCAGCTGCGGCCGCACCCGCCGCTCGAGGACGCCCTCTTCAGCTCTTCCACCAGCGACCTGGAGACGCTGCAGCGGAGCGTGCTACCACTCAGCAGGCACAGGTATCATCATTAACTCGCTGTCGTCCTCGCTGCAGCTGCGGCCGCACCCGCCGCTCGAGGACGCCCTCTTCAGCTCTTCCACCAGCGACCTGGAGACGCTGCAGCGGAGCGTGCTACCACTCAGCAGGCACAGGTATCATCATTAACTCGCTGTCGTCCTCGCTGCAGCTGCGGCCGCACCCGCCGCTCGAGGACGCCCTCTTCAGCTCTTCCACCAGCGACCTGGAGACGCTGCAGCGGAGCGTGCTACCACTCAGCAGGCACAGGTATCATCATTAACTCGCTGTCGTCCTCGCTGCAGCTGCGGCCGCACCCGCCGCTCGAGGACGCCCTCTTCAGCTCTTCCACCAGCGACCTGGAGACGCTGCAGCGGAGCGTGCTACCACTCAGCAGGCACAGGTATCATCATTAACTCGCTGTCGTCCTCGCTGCAGCTGCGGCCGCACCCGCCGCTCGAGGACGCCCTCTTCAGCTCTTCCACCAGCGACCTGGAGACGCTGCAGCGGAGCGTGCTACCACTCAGCAGGCACAGGTATCATCATTAACTCGCTGTCGTCCTCGCTGCAGCTGCGGCCGCACCCGCCGCTCGAGGACGCCCTCTTCAGCTCTTCCACCAGCGACCTGGAGACGCTGCAGCGGAGCGTGCTACCACTCAGCAGGCACAGGTATCATCATTAACTCGCTGTCGTCCTCGCTGCAGCTGCGGCCGCACCCGCCGCTCGAGGACGCCCTCTTCAGCTCTTCCACCAGCGACCTGGAGACGCTGCAGCGGAGCGTGCTACCACTCAGCAGGCACAGGTATCATCATTAACTCGCTGTCGTCCTCGCTGCAGCTGCGGCCGCACCCGCCGCTCGAGGACGCCCTCTTCAGCTCTTCCACCAGCGACCTGGAGACGCTGCAGCGGAGCGTGCTACCACTCAGCAGGCACAGGTATTATCATTAACTCGCTGTCGTCCTCGCTGCAGCTGCGGCCGCACCCGCCGCTCGAGGACGCCCTCTTCAGCTCTTCCACCAGCGACCTGGAGACGCTGCAGCGGAGCGTGCTACCACTCAGCAGGCACAGGTATCATCATTAACTCGCTGTCGTCCTCGCTGCAGCTGCGGCCGCACCCGCCGCTCGAGGACGCCCTCTTCAGCTCTTCCACCAGCGACCTGGAGACGCTGCAGCGGAGCGTGCTACCACTCAGCAGGCACAGGTATCATCATTAACTCGCTGTCGTCCTCGCTGCAGCTGCGGCCGCACCCGCCGCTCGAGGACGCCCTCTTCAGCTCTTCCACCAGCGACCTGGAGACGCTGCAGCGGAGCGTGCTACCACTCAGCAGGCACAGGTATCATCATTAACTCGCTGTCGTCCTCGCTGCAGCTGCGGCCGCACCCGCCGCTCGAGGACGCCCTCTTCAGCTCTTCCACCAGCGACCTGGAGACGCTGCAGCGGAGCGTGCTACCACTCAGCAGGCACAGGTATCATCATTAACTCGCTGTCGTCCTCGCTGCAGCTGCGGCCGCACCCGCCGCTCGAGGACGCCCTCTTCAGCTCTTCCACCAGCGACCTGGAGACGCTGCAGCGGAGCGTGCTACCACTCAGCAGGCACAGGTATCATCATTAACTCGCTGTCGTCCTCGCTGCAGCTGCGGCCGCACCCGCCGCTCGAGGACGCCCTCTTCAGCTCTTCCACCAGCGACCTGGAGACGCTGCAGCGGAGCGTGCTACCACTCAGCAGGCACAGGTATCATCATTAACTCGCTGTCGTCCTCGCTGCAGCTGCGGCCGCACCCGCCGCTCGAGGACGCCCTCTTCAGCTCTTCCACCAGCGACCTGGAGACGCTGCAGCGGAGCGTGCTACCACTCAGCAGGCACAGGTATCATCATTAACTCGCTGTCGTCCTCGCTGCAGCTGCGGCCGCACCCGCCGCTCGAGGACGCCCTCTTCAGCTCTTCCACCAGCGACCTGGAGACGCTGCAGCGGAGCGTGCTACCACTCAGCAGGCACAGGTATCATCATTAACTCGCTGTCGTCCTCGCTGCAGCTGCGGCCGCACCCGCCGCTCGAGGACGCCCTCTTCAGCTCTTCCACCAGCGACCTGGAGACGCTGCAGCGGAGCGTGCTACCACTCAGCAGGCACAGGTATCATCATTAACTCGCTGTCGTCCTCGCTGCAGCTGCGGCCGCACCCGCCGCTCGAGGACGCCCTCTTCAGCTCTTCCACCAGCGACCTGGAGACGCTGCAGCGGAGCGTGCTACCACTCAGCAGGCACAGGTATCATCATTAACTCGCTGTCGTCCTCGCTGCAGCTGCGGCCGCACCCGCCGCTCGAGGACTCCCTCTTCAGCTCTTCCACCAGCGACCTGGAGACGCTGCAGCGGAGCGTGCTACCACTCAGCAGGCACAGGTATCATCATTAACTCGCTGTCGTCCTCGCTGCAGCTGCGGCCGCACCCGCCGCTCGAGGACGCCCTCTTCAGCTCTTCCACCAGCGACCTGGAGACGCTGCAGCGGAGCGTGCTACCACTCAGCAGGCACAGGTATCATCATTAACTCGCTGTCGTCCTCGCTGCAGCTGCGGCCGCACCCGCCGCTCGAGGACGCCCTCTTCAGCTCTTCCACCAGCGACCTGGAGACGCTGCAGCGGAGCGTGCTACCACTCAGCAGGCACAGGTATCATCATTAACTCGCTGTCGTCCTCGCTGCAGCTGCGGCCGCACCCGCCGCTCGAGGACGCCCTCTTCAGCTCTTCCACCAGCGACCTGGAGACGCTGCAGCGGAGCGTGCTACCACTCAGCAGGCACAGGTATCATTATCAGCCTATCTCAATTCACTATTATTACAAAAAATATATAATAGTACATTATTACAATTTCCCCGAATTATCTCAAAAACGTAATGTTCGCTTCCCTGTCCCTCTCACAAAATCTACTTTTGCTCAAAGATTTAGTCCTTTCCTACATCCCTATGTATACAATCTTTGTTCAAAATTTCCTTTGCAAGAAAACTCTCTTCTAGAAACAAAAAATAAAATGCGAACATGGCTCAAGTCTCTTCATTATGAGGACATAGAGAAGTTACTGAGAGTTGTACAGTGAATGTAAGCATTTGTTCAACATGCACACACTACACACGTATAGACACACACACATAGACACCTACACATACACATATGTATACACAAATTACTCAAATCTTCATTCATTCATATATATTGATAGGTTACTTTAAGTATCTTTTCCGAATTTTGGTTACCTGCAGTACAGGCTTTGCCTAGTGCAGGAACCAGGGTAACTATTGTTGTAAACCTATACCACGAATAAATGTCTTATGTCTTAACATTGTGCATCAAGGGAGGTAAGTACGGAATTACTAACGAAAGTGTTAGAAGCCCGACGCTTTGAGGCAGAGGGCTTTTATGACTCGAGTTAGTATTCCGCTTACCGACCATGATGCATACAATGTTTTTCATCACACTTGCCAACGAAAAATAAGTTTTAAGACATAATATTATTAAATGATGTACTGACATTTCTATTACTCCCTAGGGAATTTCACTTTTCTATTACTCCCGCTACGCGCGCAAGCAATGGCGCGCTTAGGCAGCAAGTGTGATGAAAATTTGATTTGTGTTTCACAAAAACTTCTTTACAACAAAGGAATCAAGCAACAGACATACTCTTACAGACAACCTTAAAGTAATAAAAACTCTCTGTTATACCGGGTGTCTTAAGATTATGGGACATGAAGGGAAAGTACCTTAAATATCGTAGATAGGATATTTCACTGAAAGAAGACTTTATTTTATTTTGAAAGATAAATAATACTGCATTAAAAAAAATCCAAAAAGCTAGCTTTTTCTAGGCATCGAACGTACTTTAATATTTTTTTCGTAATTTTATGATGTCATTCGAAAGAATGGATAAAAAATAACAATTCTTCTTAAGGAACATAATATGAAATTTTACCTTCCAATAAAATTATTATTATGTTTCCTAGACTTCGGATATCTTCAGGATGTGAGAGCGTAGCGTCTCCCAATGACCGATAGATGCCGCTAGCGTCTATGAAGCCGCTCCACAGCCCGTAGCGCGCCGCTGTGACGTAGTTTCCGCCCCGACAGCTTCCTGTAACCAACCAGCTCGCACCCGGCGACTCGCCGCCATTTCATTGTTGAGGAGAATGTAAAGGTTGATAAAATATTGCCACCAGGAAGGCATTATCCAGATATCCGAAGTCTAGGAAACATAATAATAATTTTATTGGAAGGTAAAATTTCATATTATGTGTTCCGTTCGACTTCGGATATCTTCAGGATGTGAGACCTGTCTATTATCTCCTGGTGGCGAGTCAGCGGGTGCAGAAATGTTAGGGCTCTACTGCCCTAAAACAACCAATGAATTTTGACGTGTAGTCAATAAAATTAAGAATACATGATGCATCGCTTTGCATTCAGAGGTTAAGAATAGGCTCAAACGAGGCTTTTCGGTTAGGTAGAGTAGATATCCGCAGATTATATATAGGACTTACTTATCCGCAGATTTTACACATAAGTTTCACATAATATTTTCGGTAATTTATACGAATAGACACGTCCAGAATACCGTCGAATAATAATAATAATTCATATTTTGATGTTATCGAATTTAGAACGGAATTTCAGACAGAAAATAATTAAGTGAGAATTATTAGAATAATTGTCTACGTATAATACAGTATAGTGTAAGGTCATGGACTCTAGACTCGGTATTAACATTCCATATGTGGGTTTCTCTCTGATGTCGTACAGCTGTTCAGATTAAAACTAGTATTCTTTAAGCGTTTAATCAAACAGGCACCTTGAAGGCGAAGGTTTCGCCAAATAAATACTTTACAAATAATATTAATCAGAGATTATCGTTCGCTACGCTAAATGCGATAAAATATGTGAGGATATTTTCGTTACTTGATTTGATGAGATAGCTGGCAGACGATGTTATTTTTAGCGTACGACGATGACTATTTTCCATATGGGCGTACCTGTTTTTACTTTGGAGAAACGCCAACGGAACACCAGCAGACTTTTCTTTTGATCTGGTCAGTCAGCGTCGGTGTAGTAGCGTTCCGCTTACCTAAACGCATCGTGCGTTCAGTTAGGGCCAGTAGACCGAGGCATACTGTGGCACGTGGGCGTTTGAGGTGAGCGAACAGGTCGATGGACGGGGTACCCTAGCGGGTGAAGATCTGCTCAGTGGCTTCCGGGCGCTGGTGCCGCTCGGGGGCGCAGAGTCCCCTAGCTCGTCCGTCGACTTTCTGAAAGTACCGACCTGTAGGTATATGAACCGAACTGGTTCCGTAAGTTGTGAACCTGTAGTGCGTAGGCAATTCCCTGATGCCAATACTTTCTGCGTTGGTCGTTGTAACTAATAATCATACTAACTATCGATCTCCTCAGGTTCTCCTTAAGTTTTAAAGAGTAGTTTTTTTGTTCCCTGTTGGAGACCACGCACCGGCTTCCTGTTGAGGACCGACTGAGAATGCGGTGCGTTGATCAATATACTCAATATAGTGTTTCCTTCTTACCTCGATATGAACGTATTTTATTACGTTCTTAATCCACCATGGGAGATTCCCTCAAGAGTCCGGTTGGCAGATGAGATGGGCGCTGGCATGGGACTCTGTAATCGCCCGAAGCAGTGTTAGGGCCTGCGATAGTGCAACCAGCCTCCATGGACGCCCAAGTTCGTAAGGTTGAGTCCGTCTAGGAGCGCACGGCGTTGGACGCGAGACACTGTCTCGCAACTAATCATTTACCTTATTTTCCCTGCAGGACGCAAACGTTGTGGCTACGGTTTGAGTAAGGGTTGTAACGTATTTCAGGTAGTATATTTGCTAACCTAGGTTGAAGGGGGTCGATCTGGTAATCTTTACTCCTTTTTCGACTGGATTGCTATCAGGAAATAGTCTTGATAGGTGATCAAACGTTGGTCAGAAATGTATCATGTGGAAGCAGTCACGGACGTATCCAATTGTTTACTTACAAATAATATTAAGTATACTAAAACTGCCCAGGACCGGAGTCAGAGGTGAACAGTCGTGTTGGGGACCAGGACTTTCTTTGGGTCGTTGCGCTAGAGGAGTAAGTAACTTCAGCTATTAATATGGGAGACCTTTAATCGGCTCTGGGAAAGAATAATCTGTGTAGGGACAGCACCGGGCATAGCAATACGCTTAGATAAAAACGAAGAATTTATATTCTGTGACGAGTATACCGGTGTTTCGAGCTATCTCTCCATGGCCTCTTTCCTCGAGCAGCTGTATCTCGAGCTCGCTTACGACCGGGGGATTTTTGTCCCAAATTTGTTTATTGCCCTCGGAGAAATGGTCCGTTTTATGAGGAGGAACCCGTATTGTTGGAGAACGAGTGCGAGTAGAGAGATTATAAGAAATCTGTTTCCAAACCTTGTCAATACCATCAGTTTTCAGAAAGCAGGCCCGCGGATTTGAGTGTCTGAGGAATCCGGGGCTGATCAAACATTTGTAGAATAACATGAGATATTACGTTACAGATTCCATTCATTGTCGAACAGGTCTTCGGTTTGGTGCACTAAGTTTTCCTGCTTCTGCTGTATTGGATCGTGGGAGACTGCAGGTAGTATTTGAATATAGATACAACGTACAGATTTCCTATAGAACAATAGGACGCAGTTCCTTGTGACTCGGTCAGCCACTACAACGGATCCTCGATCGAGAACGAGGGATCTGCAATCCCCCCAGCTGCAGTAGGCACGTGTATGTCTATCAGGGACACCCGAAGCAGGAGCACCAGACTGTGGTTTGCAATGCTTCCGCTCGGCAGGCGGCGCCAGGGTGGTTGCCGGCATCAGCTTGGTTACTTACGTGATATGGGGGGGCCAAACTGACAAGAGTCGTTGGCGCTTTCGCGTTGGGCAGAGCTTCCACCGTATGGCGAATATCGCGGGCGGTGGCGTCATCCGGCCAGTTGGCAGCCGGCAGCGAGGCGTTATCGTGGCGTCATTGTATCGGCTTTGCGGGCCACTGTAGTTGCACAATGAACTTCATCGGACCAATTGTATTGTGACTTGTAGCGCCATTGCGGTGGTCGCGTGAATGTAGCGGTTTCGTGATCGGCAGCAACATTGAGGTGGGTTATACCGCCATGCCTGGACAACATCAGCATCAGCATCGAACGGCAGTATTATTACCTGTAATGTCATCATTCAATACCGATGGTGCCGTCGCGACGACTAGTGAAGTCGGGACCGGTGGCGTGGTTGCGGCAGCCAATGAGGCGAGGACCGGTGGCACCGTTGTAGCGCCCAGTGAGGTCGGGATCGGTAGCATCGTAGTCACACCCCGTCAAAAAACGGGATCGGTGGTGCCGGCATGGCACTCAATGACTTTAGTACCTGTGGCACCCACGTGGCGAGCAGTGAGCTCAGGACGGGTGGTGCCCACGTGGCAGCTAGCGACGTCGGGGCCGGCGGCACCGACATGGCGTCAGTGAGGTCAGGGCCGGTGGCGCTCACGTGGCGTTCAGTAACGTCGGGACCGGTGGCGGCCAGCGTCGGGACCGATGGCGTCCCCGTGACAGCTAGCGACGTCAGGCCCGGTGGCACCAACATAGCAGCCAGTGGGATCCCCACCCCGGTGGCACCGTCGTGGCGGCCAGTGAGGTCGGGATCGGAGGCGCCCCCGTGGCGGCCAGTGAGATCAGGACCGGTGGCGCCCATGTGGCGGCCAGTGAGGTCGGGATCGGTGGCGCCCATGTGGCGGCCAGTGAGATCAGGATCGGTGGCGCCCATGTGGCGGCCAGTGAGGTCGGGATCGGTGGCGCCCATGTGGCGGCCAGTGAGATCAGGATCGGTGGCGCCCATGTGGCGGCCAGTGAGGGCAGGATCGGTGGCGCCCATGTGCGGCCAGTGAGGTCGGGATCGGAGGCGCCCTCGTGGCGGCCAGTGAGGTCAGGATCGGTGGCGCCCAGGTGGCGGCCAGTGACATCAGTACCGGTGGCGCCCAGGTGGCGGCCAGTGAGGTCAGGATCGGTGGCGCCCAGGTGGCGGCCAGTGACATCAGAACCGGTGGCGCCCAGGTGGCGGCCAGTGAGGTCAGGACCGGTGGCGCCCACGAGGCGGCCAGTGAGGTCAGGATCGGTGGCGCCCAGGTGGCGGCCAGTGACATCAGTACCGGTGGCGCCCAGGTGGCGGCCAGTGAGGTCAGGATCGGTGGCGCCCAGGTGGCGGCCAGTGACATCAGAACCGGTGGCGCCCAGGTGGCGGCCAGTGAGGTCAGGACCGGTGGCGCCCACGAGGCGGCCAGTGAGGTCAGGATCGATGGCGCCCAGGTGGCGGTCAGTGAGGTCAGGACCGGTGGCACCCACATGGCGGCCAATGAAGTCGGGACCGGTGGTGCCCACGAGGCGGCCAGTGAGGTCAGGACCGGTGGCACCCACATGGCGGCCAATGAAGTCGGGACCGGTGGTGCCCACGTGGCAGCCAGTGAGGTCAGGATCGGTGGCGCCCACATGGCGGCCAATGAAGTCGGGACCGGTGCTGCCCACGTGGCAGCCAGTGGCGACCACGTGGCGGCCTCTCATCACAACATTCGTCGCCATCCGCAGACTAGACTCCTTGGGTTAATAGAATATCATTAAGCTTACTCACCAATCGATCCGAGAGCGGAAAACGTAAAGAGTACCCAGGTCCAGCTGCAGCTCCCGGCGGCGGCGGCGGAGCGCGGGGTGGCCCCCGGCGCGCCCGGCCGCGGCGGCGACACGGCGGCGCCGGCTCCCCGGCGGCGCGCGGGCCGCCCCCGGCTGGCGCCGCGCTGCCCGCGGCGACACGATGCTCGCGATGCACGTTTCCTCTCGTCGGGTGCGGAGCGGCTTACGTTACCGTATGAGAAGTGACGCGATTAAAAACACGCGTTAATCGGACGATTTCCTACTTTAAAAATCTCGGAAACGCCTACGACTGAACGACGGTAACGTTTAAAACACGATCGTGGTCGAGAACGTATTTCGCCAGAAAAAGTGGGTAGATCGAAGTCACTCTTGAAAATTGCGCGACGGACGTTATCGGTTCGAAAATACTTCGGGAACTCGATTATTCGAAATGAAATTTTAAAATTCGAATCTTAAATTTTCGTCGTGAATATTTAACGATAGACCACTTTCTTGACGATTAGCGAAACACTTCAAATGACTTCCTTAAAATAACTTTTCTGTTCGAGCAGAAGTTCCGAAATATAATTACTGGGAATTAAGTCGATCGAAAAGTTAAAGACCACGTGTCGAATTTAAATAAAAATACGCGGACCTTCGGCCAAGACGGTCGACGAAACAATGAAATGGCGGCGAGTCGCCGGGTGCGAGCTGGTTGGTTACAGGAAGCTGTCGGGGCGGAAACTACGTCACAGCGGCGCGCTACGGGCTGTGGAGCGGCTTCATAGACGCTAGCGGCATCTATCGGTCATTGGGAGACGCTACGCTCTCACATCCTGAAGATATCCGAAGTCGAACGGAACACATAATATCTATAACTAAAAGAATAACCAAAAATGTTTGATTCAAAATTCGAAAAAAAAATGTAGTTCTTATAGAAAGTCAGCCATATTTGATTGCGTTTTTTGTTTTTACTTACGAATGGTATAGGTTCAAATCCCGGAAAATTCGATTTAATACAGCCCACAATCGAGTTCATAAATATAACAGAAAATAAATGGACTACCGTTGCCAGTGACACTTTGGGACTCAAAATAGGCGGGTCAAAATTCTTTGTCTTGTTTCATACCACTCTATCACGCTTTTAGTGACTGTTTTGACTCAGTATATAAAAAAATCGGTGCACTTGTATTTCTTTTTCACGCTAGATTTTAATCCATACATGAGAAATTGAAAACAAAACATCATCTCATACAAAAATCACCACTGCGTCACGTTTTTTATTGACACAAAATAAGACAACGAAAAAAATTTTGACGTACGTATAAGGGGCTTTTGGGCATTTCTCAGAGCGTAAACGGACATCTCATTCATCTGGTCACGTTTTTTTGGAGGTGCTACATCTTTTGGTACCATTTTCGGTCATCAGATACGGCACCCGTTTCTCTATAAGACAACCAAAACCAACCTCAAATCATTCAGCCACTTTCAAAAAAACGTGACCAGATGAATGAGATGTCCGTTTACGCTCTGAGAAATGCCCTTTTTGGTAGTTTAACCTCCGGCTACTTACTAATTATTGCATCAAACTAAGTTTATATATTCATAACTACCAAAAATCAACTCAACTATAAATTGACAGAAACCGCGAGCACCTCCACCTAAGCGACGAGGGCCTCGACGTGTCGCAGCGGTCGCGGCTCGAGGTGGGCAGCGAGCGACGCCAGCGGCGCATCAAGAAGATCGCCGAGCTCGACAACAGGCTCTTCCGGTTCCGGGACTCTTTTGAGGATGTACCCAATGAGGTCGAAAAGGTATAACACAAAATTTGTTTATAAGTTTTTAAGCTAACATGGTCATTTACATTATTAGTTTGACTTAGAGCTGATTTTTCAATCGCCAAATAAACCTATCCATTAGTTAAAATTATGACCATCCATTAACTGGGGATTGAAAAATCAGTCCTTAGAATAGGATATTAAAATATTATCGAACAGAGTCATGAAGAAATAAATTTTGGCGAGTAAACTTTTAAAAATGTTTTCAAAAAAGAAGAAGAAAATTGAGCTGTTATTTTAATCATACTAATTTAATAAAAAAATATTTTATAAGCAAACTTTTTGTGTGATCACTAGTATTTAGAACAAGTATCGATACATGAGTATGTCGATATAGGAAGTCCCTAGCTGTCAAGTTGTTTCGCCCCACGGAATCCGATGTCTATTGATAACTGTTGTTATGAGCATTTCTCCGAGCGTTTCAACCGCTGTGACATCAGTTGCAGCCTTATCACACGAATCCTTTAAGAGATGAGTTTTTGGATGTCTTGATATACTTAGTTGATAACTACATTAACTACCAAGATATCCTAAAAAAAATATGAGTTATCCACGGAAATTGCGTAATAGTTGTGCCACCGAAGTTACGGCGGTTGAAACGCTCAAAGAATAGTACATTGTGGATCAAGGGAGGTAAGTACGGAATTACTAACGAGAGTACGGCGTCGGGCTAAGATTCGGGTTAGTATTCCGCTTACCGACCGTGGTGCATACAATGTTTTTCATCACACTTGCCGACAAAAAAATAAGTTTTAAGACATACTATTATTAAATGACGTACTGATATTTCTATTACTCCGTAGGGAATTTCACTTTTCTATTACTCCCGCCACGCACGCAAACAATGGCGCGCTTAGACAGCAAGTGTGATGAAATAGTACATTGTGCATCAAGGGAGGTAAGTACGGAATTACTAACGAGAGTGGCTTTTAAGGCTCGAGTTAGTATTCCGCTTACCGACCGTGATGCATATACAATGTTTTTCATCACACTTGCCGATAAAAAAAAAGTTTTAAGACATACTATTATTAAATGACGTACTGACATTTCTATTACTCCCTAGGGAATTTCACTTTTCTATTACTCCCGCCACGCACGTCAACAATAGCGCGCTTAGACAGCAAGTGTGATGAAAATGTCTTTTTAGTACAGATGGTGCCTTTTTTAGGCTCTAGTGCGAGAAGTGGGTCATTTTACGTCAGGTTTGAAACTTCGGAGGGCCATCTGTACAGTCAGGGGCATAAATATATATACGATTTTATATCTTATGCTCCAGACATAAGTAAAAAAGTGTACAGATATTTTTGCCCTTGACTGTACAATCAACAACACACCTGTGAACACAGGCAAAGTGTCAAAAATATGTAAACAGAACTTTATTGCCTGGACATAAAGGTGCGTATACATATTTCTGGCACTTTGTCTGTATCCACAGCTGTGTTGTCGATTGTACTAAAAAACGTCGTAAGAGACACGTGCAAAAACGAAATCGCCACCTGGTTCGAATTTCATGTTTTTCGCACTTGTGTCGTAATGTACTATTATAGTCTTGTGGATGTACCCAAGTGTACATTACAGGAGCCCGAAAAGAAGGAATTAAAGAAAGCCGGCCGGATCCGCTGCGGGTTCTGCAAGAAGCGCCTCAGCATCGCCACCGTCCACACGTGCCGCTGCGGACACGACTTCTGCGCGCCGCACCGCTACGCCGAGGTGGGTATATACCCTATAACACAGAAGGAGCTACAGAAAGCCGGCCGGATCCGCTGCGGGTTCTGCAAGAAGCGCCTCAGCATCGCCACCGTCCACACGTGCCGCTGCGGACACGACTTCTGCGCGCCGCACCGCTACGCCGAGGTGGGTATATACCCTATAACACAGAAGGAGCTACAGAAAGCCGGCCGGATCCGCTGCGGGTTCTGCAAGAAGCGCCTCAGCATCGCCACCGTCCACACGTGCCGCTGCGGACACGACTTCTGCGCGCCGCACCGCTACGCCGAGGTGGGTATATACCCTATAACACAGAAGGAGCTACAGAAAGCCGGCCGGATCCGCTGCGGGTTCTGCAAGAAGCGCCTCAGCATCGCCACCGTCCACACGTGCCGCTGCGGACACGACTTCTGCGCGCCGCACCGCTACGCCGAGGTGGGTATATACCCTATTTTGACCTTGACCCCTCGTTGGGATCCGAATCTGAAGCCTCCTTTGGTTGTCTTATAGAGAAACGGGTGCTGTATCTGACGACCGAAAATGCTACCAAAAGATGCAGCCACTTCCAAAAAAACATGACCAGATGAATGAGATGTCCGTTTACGCTCTGAGAAATGCCCAAATATACGATTTTGATCCCTTGTGACACAATCTATTATTATTCCCAATTGCTCACCCACAATATATTGCCAGGTGCACGGCTGCGCGTACGACTACAAGGCCAATGCGCACCACTACCTGCAACGAGCCAACCCGCTCGTCTCCGCGCCCAAGCTGCCCAAGATATAGTCCACGTTACACGTCGCTACGTCACTATAACTCCACCAGGTGACAGGTCTACACCTCTGTACACGTCACTATAGGACAAGGGACCCGTTTCTCGAAAGCTTGTAACTTGTAATACAAGCGAAAGTTACCTAATTTATAGGCAAAGAGACTTCCGCTGCCCAAGCTGCCCAAGATATAGTCCACGTCACCACACGTCGCTACGTCACTATAGGACAAGGGACCCGTTTCTCAAAAGCTTGTAACTTGTAATACAAGCGGAAGTCTCTTTAGGACAAGGGACCTGTTTCTCAAAAGCTTGTAACTTGTAATACAAGCGGAACTCTCTTTTTAGCACTATAACCTCCTAAGTCCCAAGTGCCTTCTAAAATAACAAAATGGCGTTCATCATTAAGTCCTGGGTAATAAAATTTTAAAGGTCGTTCAATCACAATGTAAACATTAATTCCATGACGTCAGGACTTAACAATGGTCGCCATTTTTTGTTCTTTAAAACGCCACCTCGGTCTTTCTGACTAAAATATTTTAAAAGGCCCGGGCCTTAGGAGGATAAATTAGATAAGGACTTTCGCTTGTATTACAAGGGTGAATCAACTTTTTTCTGTCTGTTATTGCCATAGTTACGGTCGCCTGAGTCACGCTGGTTTTATGCAAAATGAAGGCACTACAAGCATGCTAATAGTCCATGTTTTTAGATGGCTCATCAAGGAATGGGTTTATTAACACCAGAAATGCATGTTTGCATAGTTTAATTATGCATAAAACCAGCATGACTCAGGCGACCGTAACCATGGTAATAACAGACAGAAAAAAGTTGATTCACCCACAAGTTACAAGCTTTCGAAAAATAGGCCCAAGATATAGCTCCACACTAACGACGAGTCTACGTCTATACACGTCACTATAAGTCCCACGACATGTCGACACGATTTACATACCGATGTCCCACAAGTGGACACAGTGGGAGACACTTGCCAGAAGTCCACACTTTTAAGTGTGGGTCGTGATTGCTAAGGATCAGTACAATGGATTTTTAATTTTAATTATGAATTTATTTGAGTTCAATTGCTATTGTACGGATCCATATCAAACACAAACGAGTTAATGACCGAAGCCCAATTCTATGCTATGCTACGCGTTAAATTTAGAATAAAAGAATAAGAATGGTTTATTTGGTGTCATACACAGAACAATAAATACAAGTATAAACAGTAAGGATTTGAACATCAAAAAGGATGCCACTTAGCATGTGTCGTGTCAGACATGATGCTGGTTTTCAGGGCAACCGAGCTTATTAATTTCGCGCTATAAATTACAGTTCTCTGCCCCTGACGTGACATATACTAAACTATTGCAACTAGTTGATAACGTGAGTAAATAATGTCACGTCACGTGACCAAGTCAGTAGCAGATGATTACCTTCGTACGGCCCCTAGTCCTACCTGTAAGTACATATAGACGTATGACTTTTTTGTCAGTTAGAACTGTGTTTTATTGCCTCGTATAATGTTCTAAATCAACTTTATTTACCCTTAAATTTCAATGATTAATTTTAGACAATTCTCTTCTATTGCTGGGAAAATAAATAAATTACCTCCAATTTGATAGCTATACTCGTATTTGGTTGAAACTAGCAAATTGGTTTACGAATAATAGGCACCTCCCTCTAAAATAATAGGCAAACGGCCCAAAAAAATAATTCATGAGAGTATAATATATAGCAGCTTTTAGTATTTTTAAGTCATATACGACAAATAAAAAACATCACACTTGCTGTCTAAACGCGCCATTGCTTGCATGTGGGAGTAATAGAAAAGTGAAATTCCCTAGGGAGTAATAGAAATGTCAGTCCGTTATTTAATAATATTTTGTCTTAAAACTTATTTTTCTGTGGGAAAATCTGATGAAAAACATTGTCATGCATCACGGTCGGTAAGCGGAACACTAACTCGAGTCATTAAAAGCCCTCCGCCTACGGCGTCGAGCTTCTAACACTCGTTAGTAATTCCGTACTTACCTCCCTTGATGCACTATGTACTATTGTTATTATGACACAAGCGTGAGGTTTCATTTATTCTTAATTTATTCGCGTTGCATAGTTAAGAAAAGGGCTTCAACTATGTTTCTTATTCGCTGAAGCAAATTGACATAACCATTTCGTCTATTAAATAAAATTCCTATTCTTATAATTTTATGTAGTCAACAATTTATAACCTTTATCGCAACGATATAAGGTCCATCAATTGTAAAATTATTTTATCTTTACATTGGTAGTGTTAATTTGCTTCAGCGAATATATCAAAAGTCAATATCGATCCGTTACCGATCCAAATATAACTAGATATTGAATGTAAATAGCTATCTTGACTAATCCTTCTCTACACAAGTTGGATCGGACGGAATCGATCGCCTAGGTTATCGATCCGTTAGTAAAATGACTAATATGAAAACCCCATTATTATTGATTAGTTTTACACTCGACAACAATAACAGACTGGCAAATTGTGTACAGTCTGCCAAAAATATGGTGTACGTTTTCTATTCCGTAGTGAAATCGAAAGGTGGTGCCATATTGTGAGCTGACTGTACAAGGTAACATAGAAGGGCATATATCTACAGTAGTCTCTGGCAGGATCGCGTTTTATAAAGTTACAATTTGTCTGTTAGGCCTATCACGAACTCAATATCAATTAAGAGTGATTTTTCTGTGATTTTCGGAATTGCCCTAAGGCACATTATCCACTTTTTATCTTACTACATTCTAATAAATTGATACATCTCTTTGTGGTCGACTGTACACATATTTTGTTGCTTGGTTCGTGTTAATTCTAACCTTGCCTGTAGTCTGAATGTTTTATTGTTGTTGACTGTAGATATAACTCGTTCGTCACCTCTGTCCAAAGGCTTATTTACTGAAATAGTTTCTGAACAGGACTATATCTAGTTTGAAAATGTCTAAAAACTCTGATAAATACTAATAGTATGTTGAATTTTGAACTAAGTAGGTACTACTACAAAGATGTATATATCGTCGGTTGACAACCAAAACTCACTAAGTAACAAATACCTACTTGAAATAAAGCTCGTATCTCAGTTCTGATTTAATGCTGACATAAGAGGTTGCTAAGAGTAGTGATAGTTTTTATAGAGAGTTTTGCTTGTCAGCCGACGATATATTTTTGAGTACCCTAGTCGCTTCGTTATATCTGACTTGAGGTGTCAAATGAGTTAATATTCAGCCTAATAAGCTTTCCGATTGCCGAATTATTTACATTCAGCGATCGAGAAGCAATATTACCGCCACGTTTATTATTAACTATTTCGAGCGGGGTTAAAATGACCAGTTCTATATTAAATGTTCTTGTCATATGGTTATTGTTAAGCTGTGTGCCCACGAGTGGACTCACTCGGTGTGCACGGGTTATTCCCATCCGTTACCACCCATCTGACACCAGTGGTAACAACTGGGAATATTTCCCTAGAGTACTTGGTGGCAGAGATGGGCATTAATCGATTATTTTTTTAATCAACTAACTAATCGATTAAAGAATTAATCGTCACAAATTAATCGCGATTAATTTAATTGAGATTAACTTAATCGTCGCAGAATTGGATTAACGATTAATAAATCGTCATTTTAATCGACTAAATTACTCGATTAAGAATTTTTCAACACAGTGCATAAATAAAATAATGTATTATCGTTCAACATCCTTTGACGCCACTTGTCAAAAACTGACGAATGCTTTGACATATTATTTACCAAAGGTAACCGCGATTATGAAATACTCGCAGAAAGTCTTAGGTATTGTTATACATCTCTTCAGGTATAAGTCTATTAGGGTAACCTGAATTTACGACTCACAAAAAATCCTGATATTAACCGAAAAAAAAACAAATGTAATTAAACAATCGATTATGGATTTAATCGCTCGTATTTAATCGTCGATTAATTTAATCGTCGATTAATTTAATCGTGATTAAATTAGTCGAACAAGAACGATTAAGATTTATTAATCGTCAAATTTAATCATTAATCGATTACTTTTAAGTTAATCTTAATTGTTAATCGTTAGTCGATTACATTTTGCCCATCACTGCTTGGTGGTAACATAACAACTGGGAATTTTTCTCACGTGTGACCACTAGAGTACTTGGTGGTAACTACTGGGATTTTTTTTCCTACCTGTTACCACTGGAGTACTTGGTGGTAACTACTGGGATTTTTTTTCCTACTTGTTACCACTAGAGTACTTGGTGGTAACAACTGGGATTTTTCCCATTTGTTACCACTGGAGTACTTGGTGGTAACTACTGGGAATATTTTTCCCACATGTTACCACTACAATATTGGTGGTAACGAATTTTTATTACCAGTTGTTCAGGTAACAGGTGGGAAAAAATTCCCAGTTGTTACCACTGGTGTCAGATGGATGGTAACAGATGGGAATAACCGGTGTACACTCAGCCTTAGTCGTATGTGCTTGTACTAATGGAGTCAAACGAATTGTGATATAATATTCTGACCTAAATATAATAAAATTAAGAAGAAAATGTTGATCCTTCAGCCGCGTGAGTTTGTTTTTGTAATTAAATAATTGAGAAAAAAGAGAAAAAAAATGTTCTAAAAATGTCTGTTTGCGTGTTGGCCGTCACAGATAATGAATACTAAATTAATTGAATATTTTATTTGAAATATTTAACCCAGTGCTATTATTACTTACAATGTATTTGTATAATAGATTGGAGCTATTTAGAGGTGCTGGCATCTCATTTTTTTGTGTCAATTTGAAGGCTGGTAAGCCTTCTCTGGTGGGCTCCGAAAATTGAAAATTTCGAGCATTTATCTCTGTCACTCCAACAATAATGTCATTAGTGTGACTAGGACAGATGCTCCAAATTATTTTCGAATGCGATTTCAAATTACTTTAATGGTCTACTGGGCCTTAAGAGAATGAAGACAGTGCTTATAAAGTCAGTCTTTTTGAACTTGTACATACTTTTCTTTATAGTCACTAAAATAGTAAACAAATTATGTGGGCGCAGTGTTATATAATTTAGTTTGATATTTTCTAGTGATATTTTTTTTAGTGTAGTATTATTAAAGTCCTTACAAAAACAGCAAATTCCGCGGTATCAGTACTAGTCGCCTGACTCTAAAAGAGGTATAAAAATAAGGTTTAACAAACCTTACTGCAATACTATAAGATATAATTTTTTGCAATACTAAACTCTTATAAAACTTTTAAAAATGTTCTATTTAGTTATAGTACTCCAAAAAAATATTTAAATGCTATGAAGTGGAATTTGTACGTACATAGTTGTTACGCAGCTGTGTTAAAATGAGTCGTATAACAAATATTTTCATAAAGACTTACATGTGTAGAAATGTAAAAAGTAGCAATATTGTAATGTTGTCCAGTTTTCTTTAGGTTAATTTTAAAGGGAGGCACTGCAATATTACCTTTTTTCAATTCGATCGTTTTTCAAATAAAATACTTCTCTCAATTTTATTGTGAAATTTTCTATTGTGTTATAATTATTCCTATACATTCTGTATAGAGTTAACACATAAGAAAGTTAAAAATATATAGAAATTCTAAGGCACTTTTTTATCCTATCGGGACGATAAGTCCTTCTAATTTTGGGTAGAAATAATATAAAATGTGCAAAAATTCACTCAACTGTATGAAAAGTGATGGGCCATGTATTATTATAGTATCATGTGCCTGGGTGAATAACTGAGCGTTTTAACCGCCTAATTTTGGTGGCATCATTTTTGCCGAAGTTTCTAAACGTCTCAATGTAATACTTTGTCATTTGTATAAGGTAGCGTGCCTCCTTCAAATGACAAAGTAGCACATGAAAACGAATAAAAATTATGCCACCAAAATTAGGCGGTTGAAACGCTCAGATATTCACCTATTAACACACATTATAGTCTGAGATTTCTAAGAATGAACTATTAACAGTCTAGAAATGACCCTTATATCTATGACGTTAAATCTATCTAGCTATCAAAAAAATGGTGAGTCTTACCCTCATATTAATAAGGATTAATATTATAACTGTCAAAAGTTCATTCTTAGAAATCACAGACTAATAAGGGTTGACAATCTATAACTGTCAAAAGTTCGTTCTTATATCTCAGGGGCTATAGGGTGACTATTTTTGACGAAACGCTGATTTCTACTCTTTCCTGGATGCTTAGCCAAGTCGCCAATCGCTAACGCTTAGTAGCGTATCGTAGTTTTCCCTCTCTGTCACTCTTTCATACTAGTGCGACAAAGACAGTTAGCTACCTTTCGTTTACGATTGACAATTAAGCGTTAGCGATTGGCAACTTGTCTAACCACCCTGGAAGACTAATTCGGAGCTATGTTATTATAGGTGGTTACTGTATCGGTCAACACACAAGCAATACTGTTTCGTGCTAGATCTCTCGGTTTCTATAATTCATGTAACATATGTTGTAACACTAGATTATTATGCTTATACATGTTCTTTTGTCTAATGTATTGCTATATTCACGTGGGTCGTGGTTTATATAAAAATCAACCGTATTTTTTAACGTGTACGGTTCATTTTGGTATACTTAAGACTCGTTGAGTCCGCGATGATTTCAATTTTGACGCTGAACCAAGAAATAGGAATATATTTTTTGTAATAATAATATTAATACTTTATTTAATGGCCTTTTATTAATAATGATAGTCGGTTCCGTGTCAGAATTGATGTTTTCGCTAATAGGTGCATATCAATATTGTTGGTGTCAATAATATTGGTCGGATATTGAATGTGAATAGGGCCAGATAATTTGATTTTTTTTCTAGATTATTATTAAGTTTATAGATAATTTTTATTTGGGTAAATAATTTTGGCTGATTTCGAAAATAAATATTTATAATGCGAAAGCGATATATTTGTAATTATTTACAACCTTACACTAAAATACTTAATTTATGTAGTAACAAAATGAAATGAATTAAAGACACAATATTTCTTCCAACTTAAAAACAGGTATGTGATGTTTTAATAATATCACTTTTTGTTTACGTTTTATGTAGACGTCACATAAATGTTATATACGGTCAGCATGAAAGGAAAAACCACTTAAATCTCCATATGCGTACAGTCAGCAGCAGATATTGCTAAGCTTTTCAAGCAAGCAAGCTAAAAACAATTGGGTAGGTAGTTCTATATTTTTTATTTATAAATTTTGACCCGAAACGAACGAGCAATTAGGCTAATTTAGTTGCTACGAAGTATTTCACGCTGACTGTACCTCTGAAGGCGGGAATACTGGGAAGTAATTATTGCTTGGTAGCTACTAGATAAAACTAACACATTTCTAACATGATATTATCGAAAAGATTAAAGTCTTATTCACCACAAAAATGACTGTTTTCCAAATCAAATTTATGATATCTATTATCTTATCTTGATAGCAAAAGTTGATTCACCGAAATGCCTACTCCAAATGAGGTAATCCGTGACGTAACAGTCACAAAATAATTACACAATATAATTAACAAATTCAATTGTTAAACTTTTGGACGCCAACGACTGGTATATTGGCACCGCAAATTCAACCCCAAAGACGGATATATAAGTCTTGGACACAGTGCAATATAGACCTACACGCATGGTGTGTAAAATTCACATTTTAATTTCGACATTTTGTTTACGTGGCGTCTAGGTGACAGCTTTTGGTATTTAACATGGCGTCAAAAAGGTTTAACACTGTATTGACGACATCAACGTTATGTCGCGGCCACGACATTGGTCTAAGGCGACCGGCTTATACTATACGTGCGAACTACTATACGTGCGAAAAACTATACGTGCGAGAGTCAGTACCCATATCGGCATCCCGCTCCAACTCATGGATTCGCTGCTTGTCGCCTTAGACCAATGTCGTGACCGGGCCTTTACCTTTTAGTCACAAAAATATTGCACTTATATTATCTAAAACACTTGATCATCAGTCTCCTTCAAAAACGCCTCAAAAATCTCGACAAAGCCATCTATGCCATCCCTAAAATTCTCATCTATCGCCATTTCGTCTTCCTCATTAAAAAACGCGTGCGCAAAATCTATTATCTTCACTGTCCCCCATTGACTAGGATTCGGAGAATCACTGGACAACTGGTCTAAGATAGCTCTATAGTTCATCTTGATTTTGGAGAGTTTGTCTTCGTAGTTGTGATCGAAGGAGTGATTGTGGTTGATTTTTTCTAAAGCTTCGCTCCAGGGTGAGTTAACAGATGGGGGAGGAGAGAAACTGCGTTGTGCGAGTTGCATTGAGGTTAGGGGCACGGAGTTTACCTGGAAAGGGGTGAAATAGTAAATAAATATCGCGGAACCTTCCTCTACAAAAATATTATCCCAGGGGCTCAACAAAGCTTGTGATGTGGGTATTGGGTAATTAGTAACCGATATAGGTACATGACGTTACAAGAGTATGGGACATGAAGGAAAAGTACCTAATACAATGATCAAGTAAATATAAAGTAAGTATAATAAATAATAGTCGATAAGATATTTTACAATGCAAGTACTCAGAAAGTGCACTCGATTCGCTCGTGTAAATAAATAACTATTTTTGAAAGACGAGTTTGTTCGATTTTCAAAAATGAGTTCAGTATAAGATTGTTTTTATTTTAATTATTTTGTTTATGTTTTCATATTTCAGTATCTTGAGTCTGTTCGGATCCCTGATTCGTCAGCCCCAAGTATTTTTTTAAAATAAAATATACCTAGGCACTTGCTTGCTAATTTACTCTAACAGTAACTTTGGATCAAAGTCCAATTTATTATAAAATCAAGTCAATCATGTTCGTCAGGTTCTTTTTTGTTATCAGCCGTTTTAGATAATGAATTGAGCATCCGAAACCGAACGCATACCGAAATTATTCATTTATAAGTCTATACTTATAAGTCTATATTTATAAGTCTGCCGTTCTGATTCAAAATATTAATAAAAACAACCAATAAAATCATACAATAGCCCCTGGGCCTACCGCTAACCACAATTGACATGTTGCCCCTCTCTCGTACTTTGCAATTGTACATACAATAAAGGAAATAAATGATTTGCACACCTTTTCGACCTTTATTTCCACCAGACCATAGTGATAAGAGCGAAAAAGGTACGTGGCTCGATTTCTTTGGCTGTAAGTGTGATAGGGGAGGGGGGAGTGTGGCCGTGTGGTGACGGCAGTAAGAATACATTTGTCACCACCCAAACTCTTCCTGCGGGTGTCGTAAGAGTCGAGTAAGGGATTGAAGTGTCACTGACCATTCTTAGATAGAAGATTGATGATGGGCAGCAGCGTCATCATAGTGGACACATTACTGCGATCACCAATCCGCTTGCCCAGCGTGGTGATTATGGGTATTTATATTTACCTCCTAATGCGTCTATACGCATAGTTAATAGAAGAGGCCTACGTCCAGTGAACTGATAGGCTGATGATGCTGATAGAAAGACAACACAACATGTCGATCGTGGTTCGCGGTACAGGTAAATTCACTAAAGCTGGCACGAATGGAATGAATGAAATGAATGACATCTATCATTGTGTGTATACGGTCGTCCCATAGATTTATAATAATAACGGGATACACAGTCCGCCGGAAAAAGTGGCACAAAAATTAAGCTGCAAATTATGACAGTGCGGCTGGTTGCCGCTTAGTCGTCTTTGGGCCGCGAGTAGTGACTGTCAACAATATGACAAAATGTGCCGCGAAGAACTGCGAAAAAACAATGCGAAAGTCAGGAAAAAAGATGGCATATACTTCTTTTGGTGTATTTTATGCATAATATAAGAGCATTTACGAGTATTCCTCGTATTTTCATGGTTTTAGTTAATTTAATTTGTTAGTATAAAATGACATGTCATGGAACAAAAATGTGAGGAGTCAGTATTAGGTCAATAATATTTTTATTTTATGGTACCCAAAACGTAATTTTTAAATTACAAAAGAAATGTATGGTGACGTCAGACGATTAAAAAAATGCAGCTACGGCAAATCATTTTAATTTGTATTGATTACTTAAGTTGTATAAGTAGCGAATTTATAGTATCAGGTATTTATTAATATATTTTAATTTGAGATTCCCACATAATCTTCAGCGACGTTTAGGTACTATGGACCAATATTATAGCTCGAGATCGACGTGACGCACACTATAAGCCTAGTCACGCGAGTGTCGTATGCTCCGCTCATTTTCCGGTATTTGAAATATATACCACCAGCAAAGGATTGCATCGAATTGTAGCTACTGCTAAACCTGTCTTTAACGTATGTAAGTTAATTCGTTTAGCTAAGTTTCACATTATTTTCTCTAAAATGGTCGCATGGCCAGTATTTATTTACTTAAAAAAACCATTTGTTTTTGTTGCATAGAGAGTCTTTGTCTTCAGACCAATTATTATGCAGGTTATTATTTGTGTTAATGTCAAAAAACAGTAGTAGAAAAATATTATTATCCATGTCCTC